>SJYC01083187.1:0-28857 GCA_006408675.1 Madoqua kirkii
AGAAAAGATGCTGAGAAAGACTGAAGGCAGGAGGAGAAGGGAATGACAGAGGATGGAAATGGTTGGATGGCATCACTAACTCAATGGATATGAGTTTGAGCAAGGTCTGGGAGTTGGCAATGGACAGGGAAGCCTGGCATGCTGCAGTCTGTGGGCTCGCAAAGAGTCAGATACCACTGAACTAAACAGAACTGAAGAAAACAAGTGTGAATAAAATAAAGGGAAACATATGTTCTCTACCTGTGGAGAAGTTTGTCTTCAAAGGTTTAAAGTGTGTTGCATAAGGACAAATGCAATGTTGTAGTTAAGCACAGGGTATTTTTTTTGTTTGTTTGTTTGAGTAGCTGCTAAATCATTCCTTAGTCATTTAAATGGACAGTCCTTAGTCATTTAAATGGACTTATTCATGCTTTGTCATTGTATGATTATGTAAAAGCCAGTGCCATTAACCTTGAGTCTTGTGCTTTGGTAAACACTTGTATATAAATTATTTTACTTCTTTAAGTTAATAGAGTGGTTATTCTACCTGTGGAGAAGTTTGTCTTCAAAGGTTTAAAGTGTGTTGCATAAGGACAAATGCAATGTTGTAGTTAAGCACAGGGTATTTTTTTTGTTTGTTTGTTTGAGTAGCTGCTAAATCATTCCTTAGTCATTTAAATGGACAGTCCTTAGTCATTTAAATGGACTTATTCATGCTTTGTCATTGTATGATTATGTAAAAGCCAGTGCCATTAACCTTGAGTCTTGTGCTTTGGTAAACACTTGTATATAAATTATTTTACTTCTTTAAGTTAATAGAGTGGTTATCCTTTCTGTTTTAGATTCTTATTGTGTGTTACTTTCTTTTTTGTTCTTTTTTTTTTTTTTAGATTTTTATATACAGATAATTGGTGTCAGTGCTTCAGTGAGACCTTACATTTCTAAAATCTTCATCTATACTGTATTATGTGCATTGCCAGCGTCTGAACACTTAAGATAATTAAATTAGTTTTAATATGGCTTGTAAAAGGGCTGACTCCAATTTCTGAAATTAAATTCTACTGGAATCATTGTTGATCAGTGACTATGGTTTTTCAAAGCCTGGGTTACACGCAGGAATCTATTTAAATTAAGGTATTTTTCTTCAAATGGACCTGGAAAACACTTTTGGGATCGTGATGGATAAGCTCATACTCCAGATGATACAAGATTCAGTACACCTCTCTTTTCTTTTTAAATGTTCTTCATTATGGAGGGAAGATGAGTAAGTCTGTTTTGTAACACTCTAATTGCTCCCAGCCACTGCAAGTGTCAGAGTTCTTCCTTGGAGAGAAATGGTAACCCTTCTGGACCAAGGTCCTTTGGTAATCTCTTCTCATTTTGGTTCTCATTAGAAATAGAACAGCTGCTCATCTCCACTTGTCTAGCACATTCCTATTGGTCATAACCACATCTCACCAGTCATCCATCTCTGCTCTGAGGATGAGCAGCTGCAAGACAGCAAAAAAAGAATAACTCCCAAACCAAAAAAACAATACAACCATCAGATGCTTTATTTTGACAATGCAGCTGCTTACTGAAGACTCATGTGCATTTTCTGCCTCTGACATCTACCTGTAAATAATAAATAAGCTCAGTTGAATGCATTTTAAGCACACCTATCACTAATTAGTAAAATCTGGTTAAAGGAGGCTGCTGTGGAGTAAATTTTATGTAGTGTTGTAAATTTGGTTTCTCACCTGAGTTGTTACATGCTTAACAGGCTGAAATCTATAAGTTACTTTTTATTTTAAAAGCACTACTTTGTAAAATTTATTGAGTGAAACATGACAACTGTTTTTGATTAGAGCTTGCATGTGTGATTAACATCATAATAATAATTAAATAAATAAAAATAATTAAAATGGTTCCTTTTTTAAATTTGCAGTTAAGAATGAAATTTCTGTGAAGCCTGAAGAACCTGAGTTGCCTCTGCAGAAGTCCTGCAGTGAACACGTGGGATATTTTTCTACTGATGTATTTGCTTGGTTAGTTTTTTTTTTTTCCTTCACTTTTTCCTAATAGCAGTTTTTACTGTGTACGTTTCATTAAAAAACGTTTCTGGAGGATTTATTGATTGTGGAACAGCAGCTCCAGTGCTGGAGTTGATGTAAAAGAAAGTATCTGTTTTGTGGAAGAAGAATACAGCTTGTTCTATATTTCAGAATCCTGAGCTGGCACTGAGGGTGCATGTTAGAGAAGTAGCCATCTCAGTATAAGGAAGCATTCCACTACCACAGGGGAGCAGGTTGAATTGTTAGATAGTAACTTACCCATCGGGTTTCCCTGATAGCTCAGTTGGTAAAGAATCTGCCTGCAATGCAGGAGATCCTGGGTTGGGAAGATCCACTGGAGAAAGTGTAGACCACCCACTCCCATCACTGGACATATTCAACTAGAGACTGGGTTAAATAAAAGCAGTGATGTTCAGACTTTTAAAACAATGGAACCTGAGCTGTTATCCATCTGCTGCTACGCTTTTCCCCCATTGTCTTTTCCTGAACTATCAGCCTGTTTATTGAAAATGACCCTTTAAAGACAGTCTCTGGGTCTGTGTCTCTCTGGGATATTAGAACTAGCCTTCAAACCTGCAGAGGATAGGCCATTGAACTGAGGGTCATTTTAAACCCTTTCAGTTCTAACACTGAATGCTTATAAAAATTCTATATGCGTGAATTTCTTTGTTTCACTTGAAGCTGATTTCCAAGGCGATTTTTAAATAGAGCATTTGACTATAAAGAATGGACAGAAGTGCTGAGGATTATGGGTAATGGCAGTAAGAAGTTTGAGTCACTTCCAGAATTTGTAGAATGTGACCATCTACTATTTTGTACAAGGAGGAGATTTGGCAACCAGTAAGTGTGGTTAAACCAGGGATGCACTTACTTCAGTAGTGCGGAGTTAACAGCAGCTTTCTTTATCTTACTTAAGGTTTTAACCTCAAAGAAATTTTCTGTGTTAAACTTTTTTCTGAGAGTTGAGGTTGGGAAGGGTTTTGGAAGGCTTGTGTTACTTAAAACTGCTTTTTGAGCCCTCCTCATCTTGTATCTTTGTTTTTCCTCACAAGCCTACTAGTATAAATAAAAGTAAATTTTCAAATGAAGTCATTTGAAAGTCATTTATTCATCTTCAAATGAAGAAGATAATTTATGAATTTCTTAGGGAAATATATTTTTAAAATCAATTAAAATCAAATCTCGAAAAATGGTAGAGCCAGAAAATATTCATTAAATGACGCATTTTTACATGGAGGGAAACTGCACCAGTGGCTGATCAAGCTGGAATAGTATATCTTGGTCTTCTCCTCCTCTGTGCTGTTTCCCTGCAGTGCACCTTTAGATACAGTCATGTAATTTGGAATACTCATAATCAGTGAGGTTAGAATATTTTAGTACTGTTTGTATCTGTTATTAATCGGTATCTTTTAGAATTTTGGATTGAATTTATGATAATCTTAATAATAAATTCTTTTGAAATAAAATATTCTGTACCAATTACATAAGGTAAAATGCTTTGATAATTAATGCTATCAAAGCATTTACCATTTGGTTAATGCTATCAAAGCATTTACCATTTGGTTAATGCTTTGATGATTATTTTACAATTGCCTCATAATTTTCCTTTTAGATATATGGTACAATTTTTCTCTTGTTTCTAGCTCTGAATCTCTAAGAAACAACATTGGATTTGATTTAAAGGCTCCATTGTCAAATTTTGAGAAAAGAAAAAAGATTTCTCTTCTTCATTCAAGCAAGGAAAAGCTAAGAAGGTAAATTTTGATATAGCTACCCCCCCCTGGTTTGTTTGTTTTTTTTTAAGCATTATTCCTTTGTAGGAAGAAATTACTTTCATAAATTTCATAGTTTTTTATAGCATTGTTAAAAGTTAGTGTGAAGACTTCTCTTATGGTCCAGTGATTAACAATCTGCCTGCCAATGCAGGGTACGTGGGTTCGATCCCAGTCCGGGAAGATTCTCCGTGCTTCGGATCTACTAAATCCACGTACCACAACTACTGAAGCCCGCATGCCTAGAGCCCATGCTCCGTAACAAGAGAAGACGGGCTGTGAGAAGCCCGGGCACCAGAAACTAGAGAGTAGCCCCCACTCGCTGCAACTACAGAAAAGCCTGCAGGCAGCAACAAAGACGTAGCATGGCCAAAAACAAAGTCGTCACTGTGAAACTAGTTTATCTGGCAACTGAATATATGCTACTCACTCATTCTACTCATTTAGCCGTTCAGCAAGTAGGTGTGAGTGTAATGTGCCAGAATATGATTGGAGAATTGAGATAAGAAATAAATTGTTGCCTTCAAGGAGGTCTTAGCCTAGTGCTCAGACAGACTTCTAACAAAAATATTTAGGAACAAAAATGCATAAAAGACATGTAATATCTGTGCAGTGGTCACTCAAGATATTGCTGTGATAAACTAAAAACCTAAGTCATGCATTATATATAATTATGAATTAAACTATTTATGTTATTAAGACGTCAGTCCTCACTAAACTGAAATACAATTCAAATCTAGATAATTTGAGTAGTTTGGGGTTTTTTTTGGAAAAAGTTAACAATCTAATTCAAAACTGTATGGAAAGGGCTCTGAATATAAAAGGCCTTAGAGTAAAGCAATCTTGAAAACATTTAACAAAATTAGAGTGTGTAAGCTACCTGGCTTTAAGACATAGTATACAGCTACATTTATCAATTATTTTACTAAAGTGAAGATGGACTGATGGATAATATAACACAATAGCCCAGTATTAGACCCACATATTTTGGTCTTTTGATTTTCAGCAAATCACCAGAGCAAACAACATGGGGAACAAAAGTCTTTTCTGTAAATGTTGCTGGAACAACTGGACATCCATATGAAACAAACGATGACACTTGACCGCCTACTCATATCATGTGAAAATTAATTCAGCATGGAGTATAGACAGGGCTACTGTATAAAGCTCGAGCTGTAAAGCTTCTACAATAGGGCTGTTCAGTAGAACTTTCTGCAGTGTTAGAAATGGCCTGTATCTGCTGTCCAGGAAGGTAGCTGCAAGTCATATTATTGAGTATTTGAAATGTGAGTATTGCAACTTAGGAAATGAATTCAAATTTTTATTAATTATGAATTTATATTTAAATAGATTAATGTGGCTCATAGGTAATGAACTGAAAGCTGCAGTTCTTGAAGAAAATAAAGGTTAATGTTTTCACTAGCTGAGGGCAGGTGATTGTTCCTTATGACCCAGAAAGCAATAACCACAAAAGAAACAGAATTAGGAGTCCTCAAAATTGATAACTTTTGATTTCATAAGACCCCACTCAGAAAATCAATAGGCAGACTACAGACAGGAAGAAAAAGATTTGCAAAACAAATATATTGATAAAATACTGATACTAGAATATATGGAGAACTCCTAAAGTTCAATAATAAAAAGACCTGCATAGGTAAAGTATTTGAACAGACACTTCACAAAGGATGATAAAGTGCCTAATAAGCAGTGGAAAAAAATGCTGAATGTAATTTGTCATCATGGAAATGCACATTATAAAGCATGAGATATTACCACATATACCTCAGAAAGTCCAATATTTTAAAACTAAAACTGACAATGTTAAATGTTGTCATAGATTTAGAACAACAGGGATTCTGTCTCATACACTGATGGTAGGAATGTAAAATGGTAGAATTGGGGGGAACTTCTTCCAGTTTCTTCTAAATTTATAAGATAGCCCATTGACTCAATTCCTGTACATTTACTAAGAGAAGTAAAAATGTGCATTCACAAAAAGATGTATAGAAGATATAGTAGTTTTATTCCTAATGATCAAAAATTGGAAATAGTGGAAGTGCTGATTAATAAGAGCCTGAATAAATAAATTGTGGCATATTTATACTTTGGAATGCTATTAATAAAAAACAACAAATTACTAACATAACAGATTATCTTGGATAAATCTCAAAAACATTATGTAAGTGAGAGAAACTTTAATTAAAATACATATATGAAGTTAAAAGAGAGGCAAAAATTAATGTGAGAGGGGAAAATATCAGAAATGCGGTTGCCTTTTATGGGGGATGAGACTGACTAAGAAGGGACAGAAGAAACTTTCTGGAGTCATGAGAATGTTAATGAGGTGGTTTGTGTCACACTGCTTTGTACATTATCAAAACTCATAGAATGGCACCCTTAAGATTGGTGCATTGTATTTTATGTAACTTTTACCTGAAAATAAAATAATTTTAACTGTAGCTTATAATATGTTTAGGAGTTTAGTGTACTGAAGTCTGTAATTTACTTTGAAATACTTCAGTATAATGAAATGGATTGATGTCTGGCCAGTGAGATGATTCATATATGACAAAGCATGGACAGTAACTGTTCACTGTGGACTCCAGGTTATAGGTATTTAAGTGCTCCCTATACAAATTCTTAATTCTTTCAGCTTTTAAAGAATAAGAATTTTTAATTCTGTCAGTCTCCCTGTATGTTTGAACATTTTCCTAATGGAAGAAATGTTTAATATGATTTTTCACTATAAAAGTGATATATGCCCCACAGATACTTGGGAAATGTAGAAAATAAAAGGAAGAAATAATATGTTCTGTAGTCCAACTATCTAGAAATAATGACTAATTGGCACTATTGTCTCCTTTGGCCCTAATGGCTGTAATCATGTTTTATATGCTTCTTCTATCTTCTACTTATATCCTATAGAAATGCCCTATTTTTTCCCAGTAAGCTTTATATCCTTTCCATGTCCAGATAATATTCTGCTGAACTAATATCCTCTAGCTTTCTTAAGCATCCACTTATTTTGTGTCTTTAGATTGGTTTACCTATTTTACTGAAAAGGAAAGTGAGGTTGCTTAGTTGTGTCCAACTCTTTGCGACCCCATGGAGTGTAGCCCTACCAGGCTCCTCCATCCATGGGATTTTCCAGGCGAGAATGCTGGAGTGGGTTGCCATTGCCTTCTCCAGGAGATCTTCCTGACCCAGGGATTGAACCCGGGTCTCCTGCATTGTAGGCAGACGCTTTACCGTCTGAGCCACAGGGAAGTCATTTTACTGAAAGGCTACCATAATGGATATTCTACAGAAAGTTTATTCTGTGTTTGTGATCCTTATAAGTAAAAGTACCCTATGGAAGGGTGTATGACCTTTCAAAGCCCTTCATCCATGTGTCAAATTGTGGATACTTCCAACCCTTTTACAGAATCATCCCTGATGCATTTCCACGGAACCCCCAAAGCTTAAAGCCCAATTAAAATACCACCCGCTGGTCTGGAATAGTTGAGTTATTCACTGGCTATATGTCAAAGTGGATTTTTTAATCCATTTATTTTTGTCATTCTGAGGTTCAGAAAGGTTTAGTAACTTGCCTAAGATCCCAGCTAGAAATTGGCAAAGCTACCCTTTGATCCCATTTATTTCAGTATGGCAGTATTCAGCACAAAACATGCTTAAGAATGTTTATTAAATGAAAACATGGATAACTGAAGGTTCCAAAGGCTTCGGTCAATTTGGTATTACATTTCCTATGTATTTCCCTTCAGAACTATGAAATACTTAGGTTGGTTTCTTTCTGGTATGAGCCTGGATGTTTATTCAGCACAAAAGATGCTAAGAATGTTTATTAAATGAAAACATGGATAACTGAAGGTTCCAAAGGCTTCGGTCAATTTGGTGTTACATTTCCTATGTATTTCCCTTCAGAACTATGAAATACTTAGGTTGGTTTCTTTCTGGTATGAGCCTGGATGTCGTTCTCATTTGCATATGGGTTTATTTGTTTTGCTCATGTGCCCGCCTTGTGTAAAGGAAGCAGGCTTTTGATTTTCCTTTCAGAACATAGTTAAAGGCCCATGGATTTCAAGATGCTAGTTGTGTGTTGTTAGAAATGTGGTCCAGATCAGAGTAATGGGACTATCCCATGGACTCTTGTCTTCCAGTTGTCTCTCGTGTGGTCACAAAAGGATTTACCTATGTGGTGTGTGATTCTCTCCTCTGAGGGTTGCTTCGCCTGTGGGTTTCCATAGGCAGAGGGGATGTTCTCTGATGTCCTCAGTGTCTGGGCATCCTGCACACCCACAGGGGTGAGTGAGCTGGGTTGCCATAAGCACAGACACTACTTGGCAGCATGTGAGCTGGTGCTCCAGGAAGCTGGGATTCCAGGGGCCGTGGAGGCTGCTGGCTTGTGGGGACATGGTCTTCCTCTCAATCAGACACCAGAAAGGAAGAGGCTGGTTCCTTTATAAACAGACCTAGGAGGAAGACCGTTTGTCCTTGTGACAGGAAGAAAGTAGACTAATTATTCCTTACTTGTTGCACTTCTCTGCTCAGAGAACGAATTAAGTATTGCTGTGAGCAGCTGCGCACCCTGCTGCCGTATATGAAGGGGAGAAAGAATGATGCGGCTTCCGTCCTTGAGGCCACAGTTGATTATGTGAAGTTTGTCCGGGAGAAAATCCCTCCAGCCATCATGGGCCAGGTATGCAACTCTCAAGCCCTTGAATTTTATCCTTGTAGACAATGCTTTAATGCTGCAGTTTCCTTTCTTTCTATTTTATAATTGGAAATATATGTCTGTATATTTTGAAAAACATCTATAGCTATCTATTAATAAAGTAGGTCTCTGTCTGTCTGTCTGTTTCTTAGATTACAGAAGTACTTCAGAGCAATGGGAGGTTTTGTAAGAAACAACAAATGCCCATCCAGCTATCCGTCCCAGGCACGATCATGGCACAAAGGTATGACAGTCTGAATCTTGTGAATCCAAAGTTGCCTTGTTATTTTTCTCTGATATTAATGCTAGAAATAACACAGGCACTGAACCCACCCATACTGAGAACTCAGGCATCTACTGAGAATCAGTAAACTTTTCACATTGCTGATGTGCATCATTGAATTATAGTGGATAAAATATATAATAGTCTCAGGCCTGGGATCCCCTCATGACTTGACTCACTCTTAACTTCCTTTGTTGTTTCTTTAAACCAGACTTCACAAGTAGTGCCTGTGGTGACTGACAATGTATTCGTGGCATGATGGATTCTAGCATTCCTCTGTGACCAGGGCAATCCAGCCTCATTTTTTTCAGTTAGGAGTCCTTAAAGAAGTTTCTAGTGTAAAAGGTGGTGTGCCAAATGAATGCTTCCTTATATAAATTGATTAGAATATGTAAACCAAGAAGAATTCTTAACAAGGAAAAGTAGACCTTTCCTTCATATCCTAAATAACCATCCTGAGTCCTAGTCTATGCTTTGCTCTAATATTTAATACAGAGTTTATCTCTGTGCCTTTTAGAACTTGAATGACAGAAGAGCAGTTCAACTCAACAGTGTTCATATCTTCCTCTTTGAGAAATGCCTAAGGAATGTTTTTTGTCTTCTAAGGGAAAACAGTGTGCTGAGAAGCACTCACTCACCTGCGTCAGGCATCAGAGTCCTGACTAATGAGCGCTTGAATGTGTACTCTGCTCCTACCTCCAAGGACGCCTTGGATGAAGCTGTGACAGGTGAGCTCTGCCCGCTGCTCTGCGGCTGTACGTGGGCTTCGGTGCATGTCCTGCTCAGCCGGGGCTCCTGTGCCGCTACTGCCATAACCAAGGGATGAGCCGTAGCTGGAAGATTGCACCCTGGGTTTTCTGGTGCTATCCGCTGGGAGGACACAGCTGGCCACAGGCATTTGAATAGTGTTATCCCAGAGGGCGGGCTGAAAATTGACTGTCATCACCAGAAAGTTCATCTTGCTCACAGATGACGAGCACACTCGTGACTGTGTGTATTATGTGAGTAGAATCTAAAGCGAGGGAAGTATTCATGTTAATTCAGTGCTAAGAGTGTATAGGCAGACCACGGATATATTGTGAATTCTCTTCCAGACCACTGCAATAAAATGAGCTTCGCAATAGAGTCACACGTTGTTTGATTTCTCAGTGCATATAAAAATTATGTTTACACCATACCATAGTCTGTTAAGTACATGATAGCATATGTCTAAAATAGTCATATGCAGGCCTTAATTTTAAAGAGTGTCATTGGTTTAAAATGCTAGCTGTCATCTGAGTTTTCAGTGAATACTAGTAGTGATAGCAAAGATGTGATACTGTCATTGAGGTCGTGTGCATATTGTGGGGACATAATGGAGACCACATGAACAAATGAGGTTACTGGTATTGATGTCAAAAGTCAAAGGAGAAAGGGGCCCAAAATAGGGCACAGCCCTCCTTGCTCCTGTATCAGCCTCAGGGTGTTTGTTAGTCCTCTTAGACTTTTTTTCCTGACATAGTAGGGAGGGAAGGAGAGAAGGAAAAGTAGCTATGAGCCATGGTTAAACTGCTTAGAGTAGCTCTGGCTGAATGTCACAAAGAATGATTAAATCAGCCCGGATTAGATCAGAGAGGGGCCAGGCCACAGGCACATGCCTGTCAATGTTACTTCTTATACAGACAGTACTTCTGCATTTTCACTCTTCATATCCTGCAGAATCTCTGAAACACTCTCCTCATGCTAGTGAGTTCAGGCCTTTCTGTGCCCCCAGATCTCTTGGTTTTGTATCATCTAAAGTGACTGGTCCAAGAAGAAACAAATCCACTAGGACCATAGGCTTATGTCAGGTTCAGGCTGGAGGAGACCTTGAAGGTCATTGAACCAAACCCCTCATTCTGATTTTATTTATATATATTTTTCCATTTGAAAGCAGTATTAGTCCTTTACTGAAAACCTGCTAGTAGTAGTCATGTACAGATGTGAGAGTGGGACCATAAAGAAGGCTGAGAACCGAAGAACTGATTCCTTCAAATTGTGGTGCTAGAGAAGATTCTTGAGAGTCCCTTGGATTGCAAGGATATCAAACTAGTCAGTCAGTCCTAAAGGAAATCAACCCAGAATATTCATTGTAAGGACTAATGCTGAAGCTCCAATATTTTGACCACCTGATGTGAGGAGTGAACTCTTTGGAAAAGAACCTGATACTGGGAAAGATTGACAGCAGGAGGAGAAAGAGGTGACAGGACGAGATGGTCAGATAGCAGCACCAACTCAATGGACGTGAGTTTGACCAAACTCCAGAAGACAGTGAAGGACAGGGGAACCTGCTGTACTGCAGTCCATGGGGTTGCAAAGAGTTGGACATGACTTAGCGACTGAACAGCAAAACCCAGCTAAGATAATAACTTCATTTTTTAATGTATTTCTTTCAAGTCTTTATATATATGTTTATGTGTGTGATATATATATATATTTTTTTTGGTAGTAATACTATAGTAGTAATCTTCAAAGTATTGGCCTTCCCAGTGGTCATGTATGATTGTGAGAGCTGGACTGTAAAGAAGGCAACATGCCAAAGAATCGATGCCTATGAACTGTGGTACTGGAGAAGACTCCTGAAAGTCCCCTGGACAGCAAGGAGATCAAACCAGTCAGTCTTAAGGGAAATCAACCCTGAATACTCACTGGAACGACTGGTGCTGAAGCTGAAGCTCCAGTATTTTGGTCGTCTGGTGCAAACTCCTGTCTTATTGGCAAAGTTCCTAATGCTGGGAAAGATCAAGGGCAGAAGGAGAAGAGGGCGTCAGAGGCTGAGATGGCTGGATGGCATCACTGATTCAATGAACATGAACTTGGACAAACTCTGGGAGACGCTGAGCGACAGGGAGGCCTGGCCTGCTGCAGTCCACGGGGTTGCAAAGAGCTGGACACGATGGGGCAGCTGAACAACAATAACATAGTAGTCATCATGTCAGACCTCCAGTTTTATCTCTGACGTTTTAACTTAACATTATGTCCTGTACACTTGGATTTTGTGTTATGCAGCCTTTAATGGTTTTATTAGTTTATCCAATGATTTAGAGATTCCCTGATGCTGGGAAGGATCAAGGGCAGAAGGAGAAGAGGGCGTCAGAGGCTGAGATGGCTGGATGGCATCCCTGATTCAATGGACATGAACTTGGACAAACTCTGGGAGATGCTGAGCGACAGGGAGGCCTGGCCTGCTGCAGTCCACAGGGTTGCAAAGAGCTGGACACAATGGGGCAGCTGAACAACAACAACATAGTAGTCATCACGTCAGACCTCCAATTTTATCTCTGACGTTTTAACTTAACATTATGTCCTGTACGCTTGGATTTTGTGTTATGGAGCCTTTAATGGTTTTAGTAGTTTATCCAATGATTTAGAGAATAGTTTTCTTGCTACATTTAGTGTTTCCAGGTTTGTGGGGAAAGTGATTTTATACATATTTCAGAAAATACATCCCTGTATATGGATTTTTCTATATTTTGGACTTTTCCTTGGGCTGGATGTGAGCACATGCATGCTGGCCATGCATGTTGCAAAATGGTTTTTGAAAGACAAATGGAACAGTTGGAATCAGTTAAGTCTTTCAAATTGCACTTCACCAGTTAGGCCAGTAAATTCAAGGTTAGAGAAGTTAAGTGGCCACCTATGATCCCCTGCTTTCTGTGATAAATCTGACCTGTAAACCAGAAGTGCTGATCTTAGTCAGCGTTTAGACTTCATTAAGTAGCTTTTACTTGTCCTTTTCCATAAATTAATGTACACTTTTGGAGAAGGCAATGGCACCCCACTGCAGTCCTCTTGCCTGGAAAATCCCATGGACCAAGGAGCCTGGTGGGCTGCAGTCCATGGGGTCGCTAAGAGTCGGACACGACTGAGCGACTTCACTTTCACTTTTCACTTTCATGCATTGGAGAAGGAAATGGCAACCCACTCCAGTGTTCTTGCCTGGAGAATCCCAGGGACGGGGAGCCTGGTGGGCTGCCGTCTATGGGGTCACACAGAGTCGGACACGACTGAAGTGACTCAGCAGGAGCAGCAGCATGTACACTTTTGCTGAAATGATTTTTTTCACAAATATTCCAGGTCCATTTGTATTTAAAGTCGATATAAAATTATATTCCTTTACTTTCATTTCTGTTACTGTCCAGAAGAAAATAAATATTCACAGCATAGGGACTACATTGTTAACATTCACTATATATTAAGCATTTTTTTCTGCCTTCTAGTTACTGTACAGAAGAGAGCGATATAACAGTGTAACCCACTCACTGATGGAAAAATCAGTGACCAAACTATTTGTGGCTGAATGGAGTTTTTCTTTCCAACATTCTTTCTTGCTTCATAGAAATGGTCACTTTTTATGATGAAAGACACACACACACATACACAGGCAGAGAGAGCTGATGTGTCTCTAAAATCTCTGTCTTTAAATGACAAGGGAACACTAATTTATAGTGTTTTTATTACACTAAATGTCACTATCAAAAACTTCACTTTGTTTTTTCATCAGCATTTGAGTGTAGCAGTTATCTTAAGTTTGTACCATGGGGAAATGAAATAGAGGGTGATTTATTTCAGATACAGTAGTTCAGAGTTACCAATTTGCATATACTGATGGATACTCTCTTTTATTAAAGGTCAGTCCAGCTCTGCGTCAGAGAACGCTATCGGTGATGTGTATAAAACCCGAATCTCCAGCACAGCTCTGTCTCTTAATTCCTTCCGTGCTGTCAGATACTATTCTAAAGTGGTCTCTTCCTATGACGCAGCTGCCGTAACAAATCAGAACACTTCAGTGCGTTTCCCAACAGCTGTAGCCAAAGTCTCCAAGTTTCTTCCTCAGCACTGCAATTCTGTGTTGGGCCAGGCGTGCACAGCACACCCCAACTGTCTGGTAAGTTTCTTGGAGTCTGTGGGTCAGACTGGGCTCTCTCATTCCAGCCCACAGGGGCCTCTGAACTGCATTTTGTTGCTGATGCTCAGGGTTAGAAATCTCTGGGACTGGGACCATGGGAGGCAGCCCAGGCACTGGTTCCTGGTGCTGCACAATGGCTCTCTAGATATCCAGGGTCAGTCTGGACATGGCCCTGCTGCTCTCGCCGAAAGTGACCTAATGGAACCTAATCTCCTTTAGCACCCCTCCTCACTGCTCCCCACCCCACCACCCTCATCCTCCACTGGCCCCATGGCTGGGTTCTGCTTTATCTCTAGACCCCAGTCACTTACACTTTATAAAGACTTGTTCTTGAAATGCCAACCAGGCTGGTTTCACATCCCAGGTGTCTGCATACCACAAATATTTATTGAGCACCTATGTATTCCAGCATTGTGCTAACCACCGAGAATGGAGTGTCTAGACCACAATCCCTGCATTCATGAAGCTGAGTCTTGTAAGGTGCAAACATGGAAGCAGACAGTGGTGATGTGCATTGGAGCATGTAGAGGGAGACCCCAGTGTATGCAGTGTGACACAGATGCGGGCAAGGTTAAGGACAGCATGTCCCTGGAGGGAGTCCTGTCTATGCTAAGATCTGAAGAGTGAGAATTAGCCCAGGAGAGCAGTTAGGAATTGTGAGTGAGGAAGGGAAAAACATTCCAGGCAGATAGTTCAGCATATATAAACAGTGATATCTTCATTTGGGGCAAGAATTGTCCAGTTCCAGAGAAAGACCCAAACCAGACTTGCCTACTTAAAATAGACTCTCATAATCTTAATATAACTATCAATACTTTTGCATATTAATAATAGTTAATGTTTTGAGCACTCAGTAAGTAATGTGTCAAATATCGTACATGTTAATGTGGGTTATCTGATGAGCCTGTGACAGTCATTTGAGGTAGGGACATCATTTCCATATGACATCTATAGAGTGGGAATAATAGTGACTTTCCCAAAAAATATTATAAGGAAACTATTCTAAAGAGCATTAGAAAGACATTTTAAAACATGAAGTATCTACAGATATAATACTGTTGCTAATAATCTTTAGTATACCAGTCCAAAAACTAGAGGAAATTAAAAAAAAAAAAGAATTGCAACATTAATTTTTTTAATTGTGACCTACATTTAACTGTATGTAGTTTTTGCTGGAGAATTGTTTAGTAACTATGAATAATACATATTTTAAAACCTGTAGACATATTCACCTAAAGAGTTAATGGTTTTACAAATTGTTTCTTATTGCTTGAGGACATAGAACACACATTTGTGTCATTATGAGTAAGAACAGGCCAGTATTCAATTAATGTGTTTTTTGTTTTTTCACCTTTGCAGCAACAGTTTTGGGCGTATTAATAGCACATGTTTGAAATTGACTCTAGACCACCTATTGGGTGCGTTTGACAATACAGGAAGAATGGAACAAAGAATGATCTTGAAAGCTACACCCAGAGACCTAATATCAAAAGGGTTTGCATTGTATGGCTTCTGATAAATGTGCTAAAAGCTTCTGCAGGTAGAAAGACAGGCAGCAAGAGTGCTAGCTAGCCATAGGCTTTTATTAATACTTAGCTTCATATACACTTGGATCTCCCCCACCCAAGGTGCTCTAAGAACAAATGGCCTAGGTGACCTGGACACTTTTTGTTCTCAAAACACATTCCACAATTTATGCAAAAACGTATATTATAAAAAGATCCACAATTTATGCAAAAAGTACGTTATAAAGAAGATCCACATAGTACACTGATGTTGCTAAGTACAGATATTGCAACTTGATTCTTATTTTTAGTATCACTGTGAGTTACTGTCACTTATTTCTAGGTGGTATCTTTTCCAGATTTGGCATTTTAGAGTACTTCCTTCATTATTCACACTAAGATACCTTAATTTGAGAGATGTGCTTACCTCCTGACTTGACTACTAATGAATAAACTGACATGTTTATTTTTGCATTTCACCTTCCCTTGAGTGAAATGAGAACTAACATCTTTCTGGATCTTTAGTTACAGATTACAGATTAGCAGGTTTTTCTGTGTTTTCCATCTCCTTCTCCCTATGGGCATTAGAAAAGATTGTTGGAAATAAGGGGAGAAAAATGTTTGTTTTATATTTCACTGAAATGTTCTTATGCATAAGTTTTATTATTAAAGGAAATATTCAGTTCTGATACTGAAAATGATAACCAGTTTTTGTTCTGTTTAATAAATACGTGTTGCCTCTTTTAGTAGTGCTGTGTAGGGAAATTAATTTTACTAGAGTTTTGAGCAGTTTAAAAATTAGGCATAGCCTACATTTCATGTTAAAATATATAACTTTTCTCTGAGGATGGCAAGATGATGGAATTTGTAGATATTTGGCAAACTTGATAAAGGAACTAGAAGTTTCTAACTAAGATTCTGTGCTTTTTATTATAAACGTGTGCTTGACTTATGCTGTTGGGAATAGTAATGGCCTTGACATTGGAGAACCTGTTGAGGGGTTTTGAGCACTGGGATGACTTCCTGTGTTCACAGATGGTCTTAGTTTATACTGGGACGTGTTCTTTGCATCAGCATTTCCCTCAATACATGCATGGACCATGAGACACAGTTGTGGCTTGGAATTCTATAATACCGAGAAGGGTGACACACACATCCCATCCACCTGTGGTTTTCAATCCCTCTTTTTTTTCTCTTTCTACATGAAGAAGAGGCTGCCACATTCCTTTTTTTTTCAGTGCTGGTCCCCATGATCCTTCATGCAGGTGTCCAAAATCACTTTCAATACATGAATTTTATTTTTAATAAATTATGCTCTTCTGACTAAGTTCAGCTGAAAACTGGGGCAGAAAGGTTAGTTGGGCCTCAGCTTGTAAAACTAGAACATGATTTTCCTTTGTAAAGTCAGGATGACTGGTCATGAGACAGTTGCAATGTTGTTTTCACAATGAAAAAGGGGCAGAGAGTTTGTTGAGAGAAAGTGGCGGCTTGCAGGTTCACACTGATGGTTACAGCAGTCCCTTCCCCAGACAGGGATCAGGGGCAGAAGCAAATGTCAATTGAGCCCTTTCTGTGGCCCAGGCAGTTTAGGAGATAGGCCTTTGAGGAGACGGACTTAGCTGTACTAGTCTCTAGACCCTCTATGAAAGCCATCTGGCTGGTTAGATGGATGGATGCACAGGTACTTGGATGGGTACCTGGGGGAAGGAGGAGCCAAGAGGAAGGAGGTGTCTGAGCATGGGTGATGATCCTGAGAAAGGAAAGCAGAAGACATGGTCAGGCACTTAGGGACCCACTTGAAGTCAAAAGAGAAGAAAGAGTAGAAGTAGATGCTTAGCCATCCGTCGGTATAGCTTTTACAGACAGTGTATTGCTGCTCTGTTTACACTTATTTCCTGCCCCTCAGCCATGCTTTTCTAATAGATGAGTTGGATTGTCTCCCAGCTTATAGACATGGCAGTAGTGGGGAGTGTTTTCAAACAAACTGTTGTCTGTTCAATGGAGAACAGTCAGATGTTGAACAACTCAAAAATCATTCCATTATTTTTCTCTATTTATTTGGCAGACTTTGTCTTTTTTTTTTTTAAAGCCTTCTTTATTTGATGTGGACCATTTTTTAAAGCCTTTATTGATTTGTTACAATATTGTGATTCTGTTTTATGTTTTGGGATTTTTTGGGCCCCGAGCCATGTGGGATTATAGCTCCCAGGAATTGAACCCATACCTCCTGTGTTGGAAAGCAAAGTCTTAACCACTGGACTGCCAGGGAAGTCCCATGATAGGCATTGTCTTAAATGCTGAGAAAACTATATAAGGCATTGTCTTTTTTTGTGTTCTATATATAGGCGTTTAGAATCTGCTGGGAGGGACAGGTGGGCTGGAACTGCAGTGGAGTTTAGTGAGTGCTATGCAGGGGGGAAATATGAAGTTCTCAGAAGCATCGCACACAGCATTCTGGGGATTCACAAGAGGCTATGGAGGTGGTGATGTCTGGGTGTGTGCTAAGTTGCTTCAGTCACGTCAGACTCTGTGCAACCCTATGGACTGCAGCCTGCCAGTCTGTGCTCTCCTTTAAAACTGGTAGTGAGTGACATGACCTATCTCTTGAGCTTGTTGTGAAGATTAAATGATAAAATATGTGAAAGCTCTTAGAACAGTGCCTGGCACATAGTAAGCATTTAATACATGTTAATTCATCATACGATTGTCATCACCACAATTATAACAGTGATTAAGCTAAGATTTTAAGGGCCTGTAGGCATAAACTAAGCCAAGCCATGGAGATTTGGGGACTGGTTTGGGAGATGAGTTTTCAGGCAGAGAGAACCTCATTTGTGAAGGAACAAAGAAAAGAACAGTGTAACGCACCTGGAGAAGTGAAGGCGATTCTGTGTGGCTGTGAAGAGAGTTCAGGCATGGGATCGAGGAAGAATGGAACAAGGAGAGACAGGCAAGGGCCATTTGACGTTGCCCTGTTTGCACTCTGACTAGTCCTCATTGTTGTCATGGTATTAATGTCATCAGATTTGCATTTTAGGGTGACCATTCTGGTTTTGGTGAGTTAAGGCCAGAATGAATCAAAGCGGGGCTAAAACCAACTTGGCAAGGGGAAGGACTGGCCTTCAGACAAGAGATGGCCTGAAATAAGTCACTGGCAATGGGAATGAAAAGAAGAGGCAAATTTGGTTGATATTAAGAAGGAAGAATTAGTAAGAGGTGGTAGATGATCCAATATAGAGGTTTTGAAGGAGGGCAAAAAGTAGTAAGGGTAACACCCAGGTCTCGGGCTTTGGTTGCTGGACAGATCACACTGAGCTCACTGGGGGGGACACAGGGAAACGAGCATTTGGAGGGATGGCATTGGATGATGACAGTTTCATCTGGAAATGTGCTACGTTGGGTGTGTATATGGTATCCTAATGGAGGTGGCCAAAAAACACTCAGATCTGTGCACACAGAGAGGCAGGAATTGGAGAGATGGTTTAAGGTGTCTTCATCCTGAGGTAAGAAAGTGTGGCCGGGGGTGGGGATTCAGTTGTTAAGTGGTGGCCTGGGTGATGAACGAGGGCCTTCTAACCCTGCAATTCTATTACAGTTCATCATAAGAAGTCACTCGGTCAGGCCTCAAGTGTCGCATGACACTGCAAGTTACCAGAGTTTTGAGCCATGGGTAGAACTCTCTAAGGCAAAGGGTACAACTTGCTTGTGGTGGCTGTGTATACTGTTTCTTCTAGTTTTATGGAGATGTAATTGACATACAACACTGTATAAGTGTAAGGTGTACAGCATAATGACCTACATATATCGTGAAATGATTAGGACAGTAAGTTTAGGGAACATTCGTCTTCTCATATAGATACAAAGTCAAAAAAAAAGTTTTCCTTACAATAATGACTCTTAGGATTTACTCTTTTAACAACTTTGATATATAACATACATCAGGGTTATTTATATTAACCATGCTGTGCATTATATCCCTAGTGCTTACTTATCTTATAAGTTTCTACCTTTTGAAACCACCTTCATCCAATTCCCCCCTCCCCAACCCCAGTGAGAAATTAAATTTCTCAGAATTTCTGGCGTCTGAAAAATTCAAAACATAGGCAATACTGGATGTATTTCTGCTTTGGCAAAATAGCAGCACATTGCTCAGTTAAGTAGTACCTGGCCCTTTACATTGGGCATCAGGTTCCTTCTAGTCACGTCTCACCCAGCTTGCTTCCTTCATTGAAATGACTTGCCCAGTCCCTGTAGGTATTCCAGTTTGTCCCCCACACTTGGGAGATAGAGAGTGGCAGCACATTAAATATACATTCCCAGGCAGCATATCCCACGGTCAGATTGGCAAGCTTGGTCATGGTGGTACCAAGGAATTCATATTATAACAACACTGCCCAAGATGTTGCTGGCATCTGATTATCCTCCCTAAAAACACGTGGTGCACACAAACAGATGCAGATACCCAGAGGGAACATGAAACAGAATGTCATTCCCAGGCAGCATATCCCACGGTCAGATTGGCAAGCTTGGTCATGGTGGTACCAAGGAATTCATATTATAACAACACTGCCCAAGATGTTGCTGGCATCTGATTATCCTCCCTAAAAACACGTGGTGCACACAAACAGATGCAGATACCCAGAGGGGACATGAAACAGAATGTAAAAAGTGAAAGTGTTAGTTGCTCAGTCATGTCCCACTCTGCGACCTCATAGACAAGACTCCTCTGTCCATGGGATTCTCCAGACAAGAATACTGGAGTGGGTTGCCATGCCTTTCTCCAGGGGATCTTCCCAACCCTGAGATCAAACCCTGGGTCTCCTGCACTGCAGGCAGGTTCTTTACCATCTGAGCCACCAAGGAAACAGAATAGACTTAGTAAAATGTCATCAACTTCTAAACCTGAAGCACTTGTGGATTTATGAAAACCATGCATCTGGGGGCTCCTGTCTCAGAGACTCTGGTTCCATAATTCTGAAACAGGGCCCAGTAATCAACATTTGGGTTGCCATGCCTTTCTCCAGGGGATCTTCCCAACCCTGAGATCAAACCCTGGGTCTCCTGCACTGCAGGCAGGTTCTTTACCATCTGAGCCACCAAGGAAACAGAATAGACATAGTAAAATGTCATCAACTTCTAAACCTGAAGCACTTGTGGATTTATGAAAACCATGCATCTGGGGGCTCCTGTCTCAGAGACTCTGGTTCCATAATTCTGAAACAGGGCTCAGTAATCAACATAGAATGATTCTGATGCACTGCCAGGTTTGAGGGCCACTGTTAGATTTATTAGTCGGTTGCCTTTTCCTTCTCCAGGGGATCTTCCTGACCTAGGGATCGAACCCAGGTCTCCTACACTGCAGGCAGATTCTTTACCAACTGAGCTACGAGGGAAGCCCACTCTTAGATTTATAATGTGCTAGTGGAGTGTCTTGAGAGCAGATATTAAGGAATGAAGCAGGAGGAACACAGCCTCCCAAATTTCTGCAGCTCATGGGAGAGGATCATTACTGCCCCACTGGGTGATGGAAAAAGGTTTGCTAAGGAGATGAGTTTCAGAAACTGTTTTGGTAAGGTAAAATGATGATCAGGTCAGAGCATAGCTGTGGGGCAATTCAAAGGCTCCGGGAGAGGACCCAGGGATGTTTTAGTAGAAATAACTAAGAGTGAAAACCACGAAAGTGAGGTCTGGTTGGCTCACTTGCGCTTATCTTGATTGCATAAAAATTTGTATGAAGGAAGGTGCTTTCTCAAGTTTATTAAGTGTTTATATTTGTAAAAGTACAGGGATTGTTAAAAGCAGAAAGCCCCCTTTTCAATATAACTAACACCAGGAAACATCTCATGTCTCTGGATACTTATCACAAAATCCCTGAGACCAAACCTGAGCCTTTGCAATTTTCTATCCTTGTTGTTTTCCCCTTTGCCTATCTCCCTATTACATGGAATGAGGAAACAGGAAGCTCTTGGTTAATCAGGTATCAAGAGCTGCTTTCATGGCTATGGAAATGTGACACCCCTATGCAAGACAGAGAAACCTCTTACCTCTTTTTCAAGGGAGATTTTTAACATCCCAGAATAATATCCTTTCTGAAAACAAAAAACAGGAAGATATACACACACAAACACAAAACTGCATTACATAGTATGTTGTATGCTGCTGAATTTTACTCATCACACTCAAGAAAAACATTTTTCATTTTTGCTGAAAGCAAACATTTGTTTGAAGAAGAGGTCAGATTGTAAACTAGATGGGCTTGAGTACTGCTGTGACATAGACTTCTAATGTGCACAGATACACTGGTTCTGAAAAGGTGTCTGCTAAACCATCTATCCCAAGAAGTTTCTGCAGACAGAAATACCTTTCCACTTCTCACTTCCCCAGATAGGCTATGTGAGGGTGTTGGCAATGGTGTGTTTTCTAAAACACTGAATTCCCCCTCCTGTATCCTGTCTCAAGCTATTTTCTTGTGTTCTTCAAAATAATAACCAAAGTTTTAAAAATTCTGTGACTTAGGACTTATGAGATCCACACCATTTTTTAAATCTCTAATAACAGGTCTCAACTTGGCAAACACCATGAAAACTCCTTGCAGGTTATTTTCTCCATAAACCTAAAGTTAATCTCAGTGTTGGGCTGAAAACTATGGGGAAGTGGGAAATCTCTCCCACAGCCATGTATATATTAGGACAGGTTCTCAGAAACAAGAATAAACTCACCCCTCCACCCTGCCCCCATCTATTGGTGTGGACTAATACTACTTATCGCATGTTCTGGTATTCTAACATTCCCAAATCTGTTGTTTCTAAAGCATTAAGAGTGGGAAAATTCCAGGAGTTTCCCTGTGGGATTACTAGTTTTAATACTTAAAGATTTTATTTACTATAATAAAAATGCGGCCAGCATGGCTGAAGCATTGATTTTTCTCACCTCCTGGAGCACTGTGACTGAACTACCCTTCATGACATTTAACTACTGAAGTCATGATTTAAGTTGCTGGGAATTCCCTGGTGGTCCAATAATTGGGATTCCATGCTTTCAGTGTGGGGGGCTTGGGTTCTGTCCCTGATCAGGGAACTAGGATCCCACATACTGCATGGTCTGGCCAAAAGAAAAAAATGCTAAAGGATTTCAGTGTGAAAAGAAGTTAAACTCTTACTGGGTTAATGAGTCAGGACCTGGACAAAAATGCCTCGAAGCCATTGATAAAAGTTAAGAGAAAGAGTGAGATACCAATTTTTTTCTTTGGAAAAAAAATTAATTTTTGAAAAGTTTAATTATGAAAATATCCTCTTAGCTTTGTTCTTACTGTTTAGTCACTAAGTTGTGTATGACTCTTTTATGACCCCATGGACTGTAGCCTCTACCAGGCTCCTCTGTCCATGGGATTTTTCAGGCAAGAATACTGGAGTGGGTTGCCATTTCTTTCTCCAGGGGATCTGCCTGACTCAGGGATCAGACCTGGGTCTCCTGCATTGGCAGGCAGATGCTTTACTGCTGAACCACCTGGGAAGGTCTGTCTTGGCATAAAAAGACTTTTTAAAGGGTTAATCCTAATCTTAGACAACCAAGAAACCACTGCAGAATTTACTTTGAGCTCCAAATACTCCTCAGCTTTCTTGAGACGAGTGAGAAGTATGTGGAGTAGGGAATTCCTTTCTTGACCACCCGTGCCCTCACGCTGTGAAGCAAGAGCTGAGTTTCAACATAAATATTATTGCTGGCAAGGTCCTTTTAAAAAACCTCCCCACAGAATCTGACTGGCAGAGAATGTGTTTATTCTTAGCCTCAGCTATCAATTCTCCCTAAAATGGAGAACCTACAACAAAAGGGGCAATAAAAACTCGGCTCTCAGGGGCGGGATCCTGTCAGCTCCAGAAGCCGGTCCAGGGAGATCACGTGAAGGGATCAGCCCTTGGCCCTGGTCCAGTGAGGCTGGGAAAAGGCTCCCACTTCTCCAGCCCAGCAGCCGGTGATGTAAATTAACTCTCCCAGGACCCACCTCCTCTGGTCTGGTTTCTGGGAGGGTGCTTGTAAAAATGATTTGCTTATTGGAGGCCCAAAGTAGTTTGCAAAAAGAAGGTGCCTGACTGCCTTAGAGAAAGAGTAAAAAATGTTAAGTCTCCACTACTAGAATTGGCTTTGTGTCATTTGGGTATTTCGTTCAAATGCTAATCAGAGTTCAAAACCACTAATCAGATCCCATTCTCCAGGCCAAGCCAGGCTTCCAGCTGAAAATTGTTTTTCACTGTCAACACACAGACATTCTGCTCCCAGTTAAACAAAGGCAGGGCTGAACGCTGGTGATTGCGATCCTCCCCTGGCCGGGCAGGCTCCCGAAACACGACCCTCCCGCTGCCATCTTCCTGGTCTTTATGGTCTCCTCCTCCACACCTGATGCCCTAGCTTGCTTGTTGGCACTGGGCACCTACACGTGGGCCCCTTGGCCACCCAGAGAGAGAGCTTGGTGTCCTGGGAAGAGCACGCAGTAGACGTGCGAGCCTTGTGAGCATAGCGCAGTTCTACCTCTTCCTCAGTTCAGGCGCTCAGTCGTGTCCGACTCTTTGCGACCCTGTGAATCGAAGCACACCAGGCCTCCCTGTCCATCACCAACTCCTGGAATTCACTCAGACTCACGTCCATCGAGTCAGTTATGCCATCCAGCCATATCCTCGGTCATCCCCTTCTCCTCCTGCCCCCAATCTCTCCCATCATCACAGTCTTTTCCAATGAGTCAACTCTTTGCATGAGGTGGCCAAAGGACTGGAGTTTCAGCTTTAGCGTCATTCCTTCCAAAGAAATCCCTGGGCCGATCTCCTTCAAAATGGACTGGTTGGATCTCCTTGCAGTCCTAGGGACTCTCAAGAGTCTTCACCAATTGATACTTCAAAAACATCAATTCCTCAGTGCTCAGCCTTCTTCACAGTCCAACTCTCATGTCCACTCATGACCACAGGAAAAACCATAGCCTTGACTAGACGGACTTTTGTTGGCAAAGTAATGGTTCTACTTTTGAATATGCTGTCTAGGTTCGTCATAACTTTCCTTCCAAGGAGTAAGCGTCTTTTAATTTCATGGCTGCAGTCACCATCTGCAGTGATTTTGGAGCCCCCAAAATAAAGCCTGCTTCTGTTTTCACTGTTTCCCCGTCTATTTCCCTTGAAGTGATGCGACCAGATGCCATGATCTTTGTTTTCTGAATGTTGAGCTTTAAGCCAATTTTTTTACTCTCCTCTTTCACTTTCATCAAGAGGCTTTTTAGTTCCTCTTCACTTTATAAATTACCTCTTCGGTAAAATAGAGGTAGCAGTAATCCTTGGGAAGATGGAAGATAATGTTTATCAGTTTCCTGGCCCACAGGAGAGCTCAGCTGCCCCTGCCTGCACCCTCCACCCATCAGGATGGCGTGCCCAGAAGGAGGAGAATCAGCTTTCTCCACGTGTTGCAGAGCATCATGCCCAGCTGTGCGGGACTCCAAACACGGAGGATGCTGGCCTTCCTCTGAGCTGTGGGCCTCCTTTAGCCCCTGACCTGTGACATATGAGGTCCTGACTCCTCTAGGGCAGGATCTTTCCCCCGCCAGCTTCAGGTGGAGCAATATAGAAGCAGGAAGGGAATAAGAGTTCACGTGGCTTCTTTCTCCTTAGGCTGCTGAGCCTGACCAGCTTTGGGGATCTCCAGACCCCAATTGCCCTTCCGTATAGATTTGAATTGGCACCAAGGCTTCCGGGCTTTACTCAGGGGTCCTGAGAAATCATTTTCCTCATATTACAGAGGAGAGGTTGCCCGACCTCTGAGATCTAATGCCTGATATCTGAGGTGGAGCTGATGTAATAACAGTGGAAACAAAGTGCACAGTCGATGGAATGCCCTTGAATCATCCCAAACCAACCCCAGCCCCCACTTCTGAAACCCGTCCCTGGTGCCAAAACGATTGGGGACCACTGCTCTAGAGCTAATACCTAACTTGCCAGTTTGTTCTGAGGATTTGAGAAAAGGCATGGGACCTGTCACTAAGGATAGCACCTTTCCAGTGATCAGAGCTCAGCAAATAAAATGTCTGTTTCATCCGCCTTGTGTGTCCTACTCCACAGGCTGTGCTGTATCCCACATTTGCTGAAAGCTTGCGTCTCCCCTGGTTCATCTCCCCCCAACTTTCACTTCCCTGCCTCTTCCACAGACACCAGCAACATTCATCAGTGGTTTCTTTTGAAATAATATGTTAATTTGTGATAAAGTAATTTGGGTTTATAAAATCTAAACCAAAACTATATAAAAAATAGTTCAAAAAAAATCTCTCCTTTCTTTTGAAATCCTACTGATGGAGGTAATAACCCTTGACAAATTGGTGAGTTTCCTTCCAGACTTACAGAAAAATGTGAGCTGTGCAAATGGAGAAACCTTGAGTATGGTCATATTCTCTTGTTCTGCACTCCTCCCCACCCCCTCAACTCATTTGTGGACATTTTCATGTCAGGATATCAAGACTTCCGTCCTTTTTAATACTTGATACTTTATAGCCTGTGTTTCAGACTGCCTCCAAATATATTTAATTAATTTCCCAATGACAGGAATTTAGGGGGTTCCCCCCCATATTTAATTTTTAATTTTTACAAACATGTCAATTGTGTCTTTGCAGAATTATGAAAATATATTTGCATGATACATTCAGCCAACAAATATTTCTCGAGTACCCTCTGTGTAACAGACCCTGTTCTAGCAAACTCCCTAACTTCAAGAAGCTTAGGTTCTGGCTGGGGCGGGGGTAGGGGAATATATAAAATAAAATGCCACGTCAGTTGGCTTGGATAGATACCTGAAGGAAGGAAGGAAGCAAGCTGGGGCAGGGTAGAGCTGGGATGCTATTTCAGACAGGGAGGACACGGGAGACTCTGAGAAGTTGGCATCACTTGGAAGATGAACAAGCCATTCTATGATCTGAGATGAGAGCATTTAAGGTAGAAGGCACCGGGACTACTAAGGCTCCAGGTGGGAACAGGCTTGTGTGTGAAGAGCAACAAAGGAGGCCCATGAGGCTGGCATGGAGCGAAGGAGGGGTGGGTGGAGAGCAACACGGTGTCCATCCTCAAAGTCCACTGTTAGGACTTTGGTTCCTTCCCACAGGAAGGGAGAGCAGAGGAGGTATGGAACCCAATGTGCATTATGAAAGGACCATCTGAGCACTGGGCAGAGCAGAGACTGGGAACAAAAGCCAGAGAAGATCAGTGAGATACTCTTTAGACAACTGAGGATGGTGCTTTATCTTGGGTGGTAAAAAGCAGTTAATGAAAATCCTGCTTTGGGAGGTCTGGTGAGCATAGAAGCCAGATTGGGGTGGTGGTTGGTGGTTTTAGTCCCTCAGTTGTATCCAACGTTTTGCAACCCTGTGGACTGTAGCCCGTGAAGCTCCTCTGTCCGTGGGTTTCTCTAGGTAAGAATACTGGAGTGGGTTGCTATTTCCTTCTCCAGGAGATCTTCCCTCAGTCAGTCAGTTCACTCCCTCAGTTGTGTGCAACTCCTTGTGACCCCATGGACTGCAGCACCCCAGGCCTCCCTGTCCATCTTCAGTTCCTGGAGCTTACTCAAACTCATGTCCATCACATCAGCGATGCCATCCAACCATCTCATCCTCTGTGGTCCCCTTCTCCTCCTACCTTCAATCTTTCCCAGCATCAGGGTCTTTTCCAATGAGTCGGTTCTTTGTATCAGGTGGCCAAAGTATTGGAGTTTCAGCTTCAGCATCAGTTCTTCCAATGAGTATTCGGGACTGATTTCCTTTAGGATGTACTGGTTGGATCTCCTTGCTGCCCAAGGGACTCTCAAGAGTCTTCTCCAGCACCACAGTTCAAAAGCATCAATTCAAGGATTTGAAAGATGGCGGATGACATGGACCAGCAACAAACTACCAACACTGTGGAAGAGCCCCGGGATCTCATCAGGCTCAGCCTGGATGAGCGAGTCTATGTGAAGATGAGGAACGACAGAGAGCTTTGAGGCAGGTTACATGCCTATGATCAGCATTTATATATGATATTGAGAGATGTGGAAGAAACTGTGACAACTATAGAAATTGATGAAGAAACATATGAAGAGATGTATAAATCAACAAAATGGAATATTCTGATGCTCTTTGTTTGGGGAGACAGTGCTGTGCTAGTTGCCCTGCCGTTGAGAGTTGACTGATGAAAGAATTTATCACATGTGGAAAATGAGCGATATTGTGTGATTGCCCTTTGAATGTGAAAGATACTCAAAAGAGAGATTGACACATCTTGATACTAAGAAATAACTAAGAATTCTTCCACTCCTGAAATAAGTTGATTTGTAGATAACTCACAGATTCTTCAGCTAGACAGCATTTTTATTTTTCTCCAACCCTTCCAATAAATGTGATCACTGTGATACAGAGCTTTTTTAGGAATTGATTTGCTCCACTGTTTTTTGGACAATTTCTGGGTTTCTTCCTTTAAATTAAATTTGTCATTTTCATTTTTCATTTTTTTTTAAGCATCAGTTCTTTGGCGCTCAGCTTTCTTTATAGTCCAGCTCTCACATCCATATGTGACTACTAGAAAAAAATCATGCCTTTGACTAGACGGACCTTTGTTGGTAAAGTAATGTCTCTGCTTTTTAATATGCTGTCTAGATTGGTCATAGCTTTTCTTCCAAGGAATAAGCATCTTTTAATTTCATGGCTGCAGTCATCATCTGCAGATCTTCCTTACCCAGGTGTTGAACCCGGGTCTCCTGCATTGCAGACAGATTCTTTACTGCTGAGCCACTGGGGAAGCCCCCGGATTGGAGGGTTCCATGAGAAAACAGGGGAAGATGGAGAGAAGGCAAGAGCAGACAGCTCTCCAAAGTGGGTGTTGAGGCCTGGAGTGGTTGCTGGGGGCGTGTGGAGTTAGAATAGGGTTTTTTTAAGGCAGGAGAATTTTTATTTATTTATTATTATTTCTTTTAATTTTTATTTTTTTATTTTTGTTTAATGCTTATTCCATTTCACAGTACTGTATTTTGGTGCACTGGGATGACCCAGAGGGATGGTATGGGGAGGGAAGAGGGAGGGGGGTTCAGTATTGGGAACACATGTACACTTGTGGTGGGTTCATGTTGAAGTATGGCAAAACCAATACAATTTCGTAAAGTAAAAAGAATAATAAATAAATAAAAACAAAGAAAAAAATTTAAAAAAATGCCTGAAGCCAAATTAAAACACAAGAATTTCTGAAAGGGTATATCCTTGAATCAAATACTGAACAAAAATCAGTATCATACAAGCAAAGTTTGAAAAGGAGTGAAAGAAAAGTCACTGGCTAAGAAGAGTAGTAAAATGATTTAATGGTATAAGATTCAGCAATACAATGAAACTATGTTCAAAGCTTAAGAGATATATATCACATTCAGGTTCATGCATGTTTTTCAATAGAATAGAAACAAGATTTTAAAGGTTTAGGGCAGTTAACAGCAGCCCACTTTATGAATATCAGCTTTCTACCACGTCCAGGATCTTCCTCCATCCCCATTTCAGTTTTGAGGTGAAAGAAAGTGAAAGTGAAGTCGTTCAGTCATGTCTGACTCTTTACAACCCCATGGACTATAGCCTACCAGTCTTCTCCATTC
>SJYC01083188.1:0-32834 GCA_006408675.1 Madoqua kirkii
TCCATCCCCATTTCAGTTTTGAGGTGAAAGAAAGTGAAAGTGAAGTCGTTCAGTCATGTCTGACTCTTTACAACCCCATGGACTATAGCCTACCAGTCTTCTCCATTCATGGGATTTTCCAGACAAGGGTACTGGAGTGGGTTGCCATTTCCTTCTCCAGGGGATCTTCCCAACCCAGGAATTGAACCTGGGTTTACTCACATTGCAGGCTGATCCTTTACCCTCTAAGCCACCAGGGAAGTTTTGAAGTAAAGTAGTAAAAATGCTATACTTCCCAGGTAGCTCAGTGGCAAAGAATCTACCTGTCAATGCATGAGATGCGGGTTTGATCCCTGGAGAAGAAAACGACAACCTACTCCAGCATTATTGCTGGGAAAATCCCATAGACAGAGAAGGCTGGTGGGCTATAGTCCATGGGGTTGCAGGGTCTGGCACAACTGAGCAGCTGAGCACATATACAGTAAAAATATTGATGTGATTTTTATCATTCTCAGAGGTGCAGCCACATCATAATGAGCATGGGCCTCATAAGTCAAATATGTTGATTTGGTTGCAATTAAAGTGAGACTGATAAGTGGAAGCTTTCAACTCAAACACCTGTGAAAGCTGAGTTTTTATGTTAGACTTTTAAAATTACATTATGAGTAATTTAAGCCATGGCTTACACCTGATATTTAGTAATATTGATTGCAGAGTGTTTAATAAGTTTATAAATTTACCTTAAAATGTGGCATCACCTTTACCAATAATATGAAAGTTCAGTAATTTGAAAAGGAGGAAGGAGAGAGTTTTATTAAAAATATTAGAAGTAATTCAAGATATACAATAATTTCTGTTGCTTAACTAAAAATTTTTTTTTTACTTTTATTTCATTCAGCTACTTATTTATAAGTTCCCTCTGGCCATTTTAATTATTTCCCACTACTCCTGTGAGATAGGCAGATAACAGAATGGGTTGAGTTTGATGAATCTGGCTGTGGCTTAACTATTTTTTATAGAAAGTTGGATGTTTCAATGGTGTTGAAAGAAAACTCTAAATTTCTTTAGCTCATTTGACAATTTACTATGCTTAAACAATCAGAGTCAAACTTTAGTTTTCTGGTCGAGTCTTTAGGATTTTCTATGTAGAGGATCATGTCATCTGCAAACAGTGAAAGTTTTACTTCTTCTTTTCCAATTTGGATTCCTTTTATTTCTTTTTCTGCTCTGATTGCTGTGGCCAAAACTTCCAGAACTATATTGAATAGTAGTGGTGAAAGTGGGCACCCTTGTCTTGTTCCTGACTTTAGGGGAAATGCTTTCAGTTTTTCACCATTGAGGATAATGTTTGCTGTGGGTTTGTCATATATAGCTTTTATTATGTTGAGGTACGTTCCTTCTATTCCTGCTTTCTGGAGAGTTTTTATCATAAATGGACACTATAAAAGCAGTGCTAAGAGGAAAGTTCATAGCAATACAGGCATATCTCAAGAAACAAGAAAAAAGTCAAATAAATAACCTAACTCTACACCTAAAGCAACTAGAAAAGGAAGAAATAGAGAACCCCAGAGTCAGTAGAAGGAAAGAAATCTTAAAAATTAGGGCAGAAATAAATGCAAAAGAAACAAAAGAGACCATAGCAAAAAATCAACAAAGCAAAAAGCTGGTTCTTTGAAAGGATAAATAAAATTGACACACCATTAGCCAGACTCATCAAGAAACAAAGAGAAAAAAAATCAAATCCACAAAATTAGAAATGAAAATGGAGAGATCACAACAGACAACACAGAAATACAAAGAATCATAAGAGACTACTATCAGCAACCATATGCCAACAAAAGGGACAACTTGGAAGAAATGGACAAATTCTTAGAAAAGTACAACTTTCCAAAACTGAACCAGGAAGAAATAGAAAATCTTAACAGACCCATCACAAGCATGGAAATTGAAACTGTAATCAGAAATCTCCCAACAAACAAAAGCCCAGATCCAGACGGCTTCACAGCTGAATTCTACCAAAAATTTCGAGAAGAGCTAACACCTATTTTACTGAAACTATTCCAGAAAATTACAGAGGAAGGAAAACTACCAAACTCATTCTATGAGGCCACTATCACCCTAATACCAAAACCTGACAAGGACTCCACAAGAAAAGAAAACTATAGGCTGATATCACTGATGAACATAGATGCAAAAATTCTGAACAAAATCCTAGCAATCAGAATCAACAACACATTAAAAAGATCATACACCACGACCAAGTGGGCTTTATCCCAGGGATGCAAGGATTCTTCAATATCCGCAAATCAATCAGTGTAATTCACCACATTAGTAAATTGAAAAATAAAGGTCATATGATTATCTCAATAGATGCAGAGAAGGCCTTTGAAAATAATTTTTAATGTTCCTTTTGATTTTTTTCTGTGAACCTTGGGTTGTTTAGAGGTTTATAGTTTATTCCTAATACATGGATATATCCCAAATATATTTTTGTTACTGATTTCCAATATAATTCTACCATTTGCATTTTTGTTATTCTAGGTCCTAATGTATTCCTCAAATATTTTTCTTAAAACCTTTTAGTTCCCATTTACAGATGTTTCTCTCATGACCTAATGAGAATTCCATGGCCTAAATAATTCACTTTGAATAACATCTTACACTTTCCCCAAACTCAGTAACTCATCACACTGCTGAAAACCTGTTTCTACATCTGCGACTTTGGCTTTTATGATCTCCTTGGGTGGTTCTTTTTTTTTTTTTCCTGTCATTACTAAACCTCAAATTATAAAATAATCTCTCTGAAAAAGGTATCAGAAATTCTTAACTGTTTTCTTGCTTTGGGTGTTTTAGGAACAGAAAGAAAAGACCAAGTTATTTTCAAATTTTAAGATTGTCCTTTGCATTATATCCAGTCCAAACATATGAAAGAGTGCTGGTGCCAGGAAATGTGTCCCATGCAGTCTTTCTTTTCAAGTAAACTGAAGATTGCTTCCTCAATTAGTTGAATCTTCTGGGTGGTCCTTTAAAAAACAATTCTTTGAAGAAACTAGCAAACTAATAATACTGTAAATATAAAATAACTTTAGTCCTTTTTAACTTTGAAGCTAAGAAAGAATGGAGAGAAATTCAATGCTTTTTGTTTGTTCATATAGAATTTTCTAGCTCTGATTTTAAGAGGGAAAAATTCTGTATGAATCCAATGAAAAACTTTTTTTAAAAATGTGTGTACATTTGAACTTAGAATTAACCAACTATAATTGTCTTTGTGCATGCACATGTGTATGTGTGTGCAAACTACTTGGTTTGCTTATTTTTATATGTAACTGATGCACACACATATTGCAGTCTATATAAAATCAGTATGTAATAAATTTAAAATATCTAGGGACATTTAGTAAGTAAAGAACTTGTGCAATTCTGAGAAAATTGGTTATTACTTAGGCTTAGTCTGTACATTTGATTCCATTTGGGGGTTTGAAATCATCCCTTTGTGTTCTCTCAATATTATCCCCTCATTAGAGCTTGCCCTAGGCAAAGTACTAAAGTAGTTGAAGTTGCTTTTATGGGTACTCCAGAGCCTCTTCCAGAGACCTCTTTTGCCTTTTTACTCTTCTTGGCCAATCAGTGGGAAAAAAAAAATTGTATTTCAGTCTTGAGGCCTTTTATTTCCCTGACAAATATCTAAGTAGGCAGCTATTCCTTCCAAGGAAACACAGGATGGGCTGACAATGTGAGTCATCGTCACTACTCAAATGCCTGTGATTCTGATTTTCAGTAGGTCACTGGCTGTATCAGTCTAACAGTTTGACAGTGAAGACAGTCACCACTTAGCATTCAGATCATTCCATTTTGGTCTGGAGGAAGAAATGGTAACCTACTCCAATACTCTTGCCTGGTGAATCCCATGGACACAGGAGCCTCGTGGACTATAGTCCCTAGGGTCGCAAAGAGTCGGACACGACTAAAATGACTTAGCATGCACACTAATCTAGCAACCCCAAACCCTCTCCACCTACTCACCCCAAATAGTAAGGATAGTCAAATGAATTGTCATGAGAAAAGAAAATCTTATGCAAACAGGGACCTAATAATCGGAGTGGTTGACTAGTGGACTGAGCAAATTTAAATAAGGTAGACTATGCGACTATTGTAGACTTTGCATATCCTCCAAGCAATCTCACTGTAAATGGCACTTTGGGCTGTGTAAATACAATGTCTGTACTACGAATTGTACTTGCCTGAATACAGAACATTGAATTTACATTCCTCATGGTGCTGCTGACCTCCATCAGCGATTGGCCAAGTGGGCTTTGGTTGGCAAATGAATATTGTCGTGGCCTTCAGCTCCTTGGCTCATGGTTTTATTAGTGGGATATAACTATTTCTCCCTCTCCATAAGCTGAAGGTTTCCTGCTTCTGTCCACCACTGCCCTGAATGCATCATTTTCTAGGACTGTCTCCCCAGTCTATATTAATGTCTCCCATTTAAATAAGCTTTCCTAACATACCCATTATCACAAAAGGAAAAAAAAAAAAAGATTCAGATCTGCATTTGGCAAATACCATCCAAGAAATTATCCAAAATTGTGAGTGCCCACTAAAAAGGTCAACAACCATTTGTTTTTCATGTACATCTAATTATTGGAGGAAATTTGATTTGCCAATTATGCTAGTATTCTGAAGGCAGCTTCATTTTGCAGTTGAGAATGAGAACTTCTTAAAGTGGGACTGTGCCAGTGAGCTCATGCCAGATCCATTGTGGGCACTGGAAAGTTTGTGAAGAGAACCAAATAAAGCATGGCAGGAGCTATGCTGCTGCACAGAGATAAATGGATAAGGGGATAAAAATATTCTTTGGATGTTTCTGTTTAAGAACAGTAACTAGGAATATTCTATATAAATGCAATTCCGGAATTTAGACATTCTAACACCAAAAAGCGCAATTTAACAGTTTATCAGTCTTCCTGATGTTTTCTTTTTTCTCTTTCCACTATGTATAGCAAAGAATAGAGTGTTCTAAAATATTAAAACTGATAGATACAAATTGTAAGATAATTCTTCTAGCCTAAATGCTGAAGATTCAAGGACTGATACTACAGTGTGGGCACTGCTCAGATCAAGGCAGTTGTATCGCAGTTGGGGAAGCTGAGTGTCTAATCACATCAGTATGACACCAGATGCAATCCAATGGGATTTAAAGAGGTCCTTCCTGGTTTGGAATCCATAATGGTGATATAGACTACATTTTATATACTTGTTTCTAAAGTATTTTTGAATAAATGCTTTTCATACGATGCCATTAAGTAGCTATTTATTCTGCCTATGCATATGACTAAATAGAAATTTATGCTTTTGCAAACAGGGTTATTTTGCGAAGACCTTACTAAACCATCACTAAAATGCAAATCATAGTGAAGAGGTTCCTGAGGGCCATGCTCTTCTTCTCAATGGGAGAAACAGCAGATGCATCCTTAGGCCATTCACTACATGTGAGAGAATATTTGCCAATTGTGCATTTCTTCAAAACTGATTTTGCCTAAACCAGATCATTGAAGTTAATGACTCAGTGAGATTAGTCTTTTCCTCTTTTCTTTCCTGTAGGTTTTTTTCTTTTTAATGACAAATTGCCCTTTTTCATACTAGTTTATCTGTATACATTTTATTATTTTAAGTATATTTCCACTTTTAGAAGAGGAAATCTTAATCTTAAATCTTTTTCCAAACACCTGTCCCCTTAACTCGCTTAACTGTCAAACAGCTAACTTAACCTATTTTTTTTTTAAGCAATGGCATTTTGACAGAATAAAATTCTTCCCTTGAAATTTAGGAATGAGTGAAAAAATAACACACCCTTCCAGATGTGAAGAAAATAAACATTATCCTGCCCTTGAACTTCCTGAAATTATAATGACCTTCTTTTGTTTCGAGTCAGTTTGCACCCCATCTCCTTTACCATCTTCCCCCAACTCCTTGGTCCAGCATCACAGGTTCAGTGAGCATTTCTAAGTTCACTGGCAGACTGTCTTGAGAAGCATGGTAGGCTGCGGTCCATGGGGTCACGAAGAGTCGGACATGACTGAGCAACTTCCTTCACTTTTCACTTTCATGCATTGGAGAAGGAAAGGGCAACCCACTCCAGTGTTCTTGCCTGGAGAATCCCAGGGACAGGGGAGCCTGATGGGCTGCCGTCTATGGGGTCACACAGAGTCGGACTCGACTGAAGTGACTTAGCAGCAGGGGCAATGCCTGTGGGTGGCATTAGATTTGATGCATTTCAGCATTAGCAGAATGAAGAGGTGACATAGTTGCCCCTGAATTCACTCATTGCTGGAAATTGCCATCTGAAGTCCAAAGACATTGAAACTTCCTACTTTATGGCTGCAAGTACCATTCACTGTCTTTGTCTCTCCTCTAAGCCCAGGGAGCCTTCCATTAGCATGGCAGAAAAGGACAACAGGGTTCAAGGAGCCTCTGTAAGGTGATTATATTTGACAGACTGCCCTTGCTCCCTTTTCTACTTTTTCACCACTAGCAACAGCTGCTTCTTTGTTTTACCTGTCATACCTTTCCCTTTTCATGAAAGAAGTCAGATATCATGCAAAGTGAAAGTGAAGTTGCTCAGTCGTGTCCAACTCTTTGCGACCCCATGGACTGTAGCCTACCAGGCTCCTCTGTCCATCATGCAAGGAGCACATCAAAAGTCATGACCCTTAAGCAAATTTTAAATTAGCACATAGGAGGAAATGAGAGAGAGAATTTGGCCTCATGTCTTGTTCTTTCCCTTTTTAGTTCCTATTTGACTACATTTCACATGCCTGTAAAATGTTTTGTCTCTGCCATTGGTGGCTAGTACAATTTTAAACAATCTGGAAGAAATCAAATAGGAAATGGTGATAAATAATTCTACTCATATGAGGCCTTCAATGGCTTGTACTGTTTATTTTCTATTGGTGTGAGAATGTTCTATTAATAAGACGGGCTGGGGAGTGATGATGCAGATAGAGGTAGACAGTCAACAATAAGAGTCCATACAAATGTTTTTCAAGCTTTTATGCCTTATGTTGTTCCACAAATGGACTTCAAGAGCTTGTGTGGAAATACTTGGAAGAAGGTACAGATGGTCATATGCTCTTGGCCAAAAGTGGTCCTTTTATGTCAGATTATGTAGATTACCTTTCCAAACAAGCAGCAAAGTTGAAAGGGGACAGGCTGAGGTTGAGGTAGGCCAGAAAGGGTCACAACAATCAATACAAAAATGGAATAACTGAATGATTCTAGTAATTACTTAGTTAACTCTAGGACACCCTCCATCAGCTCCATTTCAGTTCAGTTCAGTTGCTCAGTCATGTCCGACTCTTTGTGACCCCATTAATCGCAGCACGCCAGGCCTCCCTGTCCATCACCAACTCCCGGAGTTCACTCAGACTCACGTCCATCAAGTCAGTGATGCCATCCAGCCATCTCATCCTCGGTCGTCCCCTTCTCCTCCTGCCCCCAATCCCTCCCAGCATCAAAGTCTTTTCGAATGAGTCAACTCTTCACATGAAGTGGCCAAAGTACTGGAGTTTCAGCTTTAGCATCATTCCTTCCAAAGAAATCCCAGGGTTGATCTCCTTCAGAATGGACTGGTTGGATCTCCTTGCAGTCCAAGGGACTCTCAAGAGTCTTTTCCAACACCACAGCTCCATTTAGAACCACAGAAATGCCAGTCTTTTTAATTCATTCATTCAGTACTCACTGAAAACTCATTACGTGCCAGGAGTACAAACACTAATAAAATACTTTTTTTTTTTTTTGGTCCTGAGGGGGATTAAACTTTTGTAACATTAACATGGAGCCAGGCATTTTTAGGTGATTCATTTTCATTTGAAAATTAAATGACTGGTTTCTAAATGTGTACGAAATGTGATGATTTCTTCAGTAGGTAGGTTGTATGTTTGTGGTGTGTCTAATATCTAGAGAGCTATAGCACTTGGTTGTGCATATTGTATAATATCCGCACTGAGGGCTGCCATTCATCCTGCAGCGCACAGAGAAAAACCAGTGCCTCTGAGCTCCTACTGTGTGCAGAAGATATCCTGGTGAACAGCTTATACCTTCTGGAGCTTGCATTCCAGCTTTATGTGTCCATGATATGGGTTGAATTCTGCTCTCAAATCCTATAAAATATTCCTAGAAGCACTTTAAAGTATGTGGCTTGACAGTCTTTTACTGTAGCCCAATATGAAAATGTGTTCAAATGTTGACATCTTCCATAATTACACTAATCACTGAATTTATAGCAATATTATATTAATCTGGCCACCCTAAAGACTGAGAATCCAATAGTGAAAGTTAACACATTACTTTTAAGACAATTTTACTTTCATAAAAATTGGAAGTATTATTAAAGTGTGTTATGTTTGCATCTTCCTTAGTAAACAGATGACATAATATGATTAAGAAAATCCTTCTTGGGCTGTGGAGAAAAGGGGACCCTCCCATACTGTTGGTGGGAATGTAAACTGGTATATCCACTATGGAGCCAACTTCCCAGGTGGCTCAGATGGTAAAGCATCTGCTTACAATGCGAGAGACCTGGGTTTGATCCCTGGCTTGGGAAGATCCCCTGGAGAAGGAAATGGTGACCCATTCCAGTACTCTTGCCTGGAAAATCCTATGGATGGAAGAGCCTGGTGGGCTACAGTCTGTGGAGTCACAAAGAGTCGGACATGACTGAGTGACTTCACTTTCACTATGGAGAACAGTATAGATGTTCCTTAAAAAATTAAAACTAGAACTACCGTGTGATCAGCAGTCCCACTCCTGGGCATATATCCAGAAAAGATGAAAATTCTAATTTGAAAAGACACATGCACCCCAATGTTTACTGCAGCCCTATTTACAATGGCCCACATGTGTAAGCAATCTAAATGTCCATCAGCTAAGGAATGGATAAAGGAGATGTGGTATATACATACCATGGAATACTACTCAGCCATCAAAAGAGTGAAATGTCATTTGTAGCAACAGAGATGGACCTATAGATTATCATATTAAGTGAAATAAGATAAAGATACTATATCATTTATATGTGGAATCTAAAAAAATTATACAAATGAACTTACAAAACAGAAACTCACAAATCTAGAAAATACACTTATGGTTATCAAAGGGGAAAGACAGGGAGAAAAAAATAAGGAATTTGGGATTGACAGACATATATTCCTATATATAAAAGAAACTACAGGGACCTACTGTATAACACAGAAGAAGATATTCATTATCTTCTAATAACCTATAATGAAAAAAAATCTGAAGAATGTATATATATATATGTATATATATATATGTGTGTGTGTGTGTGTGTGTATAACTGAATTACTTTGCCATACACCTAAAACATTATAAATCAACAGTACTTCAAGAAAAAGAGAAAATCTGTCTTAGTAATGTACTCTAACAAGGTTGTATTTTTAGGGTATTATTAGATGTGGGCTTCCCAGGTGGTTCTTCCCAAGGTAAAGAATCTACCTGCCAAGCAGAAGAAGATGCAAGTTCGATCTCTGGGTTGGGAAGATTCCCTGGCAACCCACTCCAGTATTCTTGCCCGAGAAATCCCATGGACAGAGGAGCCTGCGGACTACATACAGTCCATGGGGTCAAAGAGAGTTGGACATTACTTAGCGACTAAATAATAATTATGAGATGTGTACGGATAAGGTAAATAACTCTTAGTGGTTATGGAACTTCATTTAGAAAAGCTGGCAGCACCAGGAAAAATGCAATAGATGTGACATTTAAGGTCTTGTCCCTGCCCCTGACTGCCCGCCCGACCAGCATCATCTCCAGCCAGTTCATTCTGATTATCGTACTCTTTGGTCACAGGGAGCTGTTAACACATGCAGTCACATGAGCAGCCCAAGTCTCTCACAGCTCACTTCCTTTGTACATGCTATTCTCACCGACAGCAGTATCCCTTCCCCTCTATCTCCTTCTTGCCTTTCAGATCTAGCTGAGAAGTCACTTTCTTTGTGAAACCATTCCCATCCCCTCCCAACACCACGGTTAGTTGTCTTCCAAGGCTGCTGCATTTCACAGCTCCAGGTGGTGCCCTTCCCACTGTATTACCAGAGAGCTCTTCCTCTTTCTCCCGTAGTATCTGACAGAGATGCCTCTATGCACTTAGCATCCTGCTCTGTCTCCTGCTTCACAGCCTCCCCAAAGGGCAATAAATGCTTTGCAATCTGAAGCTGAACCTTACTTTTACTTGTCTGACATATAATAGTGCTCAACAGATAATTGAATTGTGGCTTCACATGGCACAGTGCATAATTAAGGAGCCCTTAAGGTCTGTCAGGTTGGTTTTCCCTCCCTGGATCTGTTCAGATTGTTCACATAGCCTAGCCACTTTTACTCTGTTGGGATATCTGTCCTTTAAGTCATCCCTCCATTGCCAGTGGCTGTGTTGCTGGCTGCCTTTTTCAGGGGTCCATTAGCACTAAGAACACTGCTCCTTGTCCACAGCCCAGTTGCTATGTATCCTTCCCCCTCCTTCTTCTCTTCTTTTCCATCTCTTCCTTTTCCCCCCTAATTCCTCATTTCCTTCCCCATCTTCTTCTTGTTCTTTCTGCTTGCTTCTCAGTGGTAGGGGTTTTTGCCTTTTAAACTACTGTCTGCAAATGAACACTGAATCAGTCATTTGCATTTTATTTCCTATGGTATTTATACCTTCAGTGGTTCTCTCTCTGTATTTGCAGGATTTATTGTTCAGTCACCAAGTCGTGTCCGACTCTTTGTGACCCCATGGACTGCAGCATGCCAAGTCTCCGTGTCCCTCACCATCTCCCAGAGTTTGCCCAAGTTCATGTCCATTGAAATGGTGATGCCATCCAACCATCTCATCCTCTGTCTCCCTCTTCTCCTTTTGTCTTCAATCTTTCCCAGCATCAGGGTCTTTTCAAATGAGTTGGCTGTTTGCATCAGGTGGCCAAAGTATTGGAGCTTCAGCTTTAGCATCAGCCCTTCCAATGAGTATTCAGGGATGATTTCCTTTAGGATTAACTGGTTTGATCTCCTTGCAGTATTGTGTACACTAAAAATGATATTCAGGTGTGCAGTTATTACCAACACGTGAGGACTATGACTGACTGTTCAGTTTGGAGGGTTTAAAAAAAAATTTTTGATAGCAGTTCATTTTTGGAAATTGTACAGTGTTATCTACCATATTCAGCCCTTCCAATGAGTATTCAGGGATGATTTCCTTTAGGATTAACTGGTTTGATCTCCTTGCAGTATTGTGTACACTAAAAATGATATTCAGGTGTGCAGTTATTACCAACACATGAGGACTATGACTGACTGTTCAGTTTGGAGGGTTTAAAAAAAAATTTTTGATAGCAGTTCATTTTTGGAAATTGTACAGTGTTACCTACCATATCCCTTGGACAGCAAGGAGATCCAACCAGTCTATCCTAAAGGAGATCAGTCCTGAATATTCATTGGAAGGACTGATGCTTAGACTGAAACTCCAATACTTAGGCCACCTGATGCAAAGAACTGACTCATTGAAAAGATCTTGATGCTGGGAAAGACTGAAGGCAGGAGAAGGGGACGACAGAGTATGAGATGGTTGGATGGCATCACCAACACAATAGACATGAGTTGGAGTAAACTCTGGGAGTTGGTGATGGACAGGGAGGCCTGGAGTGCTGCAGTCCATGGGGTTGCAAAGAGTCGTGCACAACTGAGCGACTGAACTGAACCAGATCCCTCTCTTTCTAGGTACTTTACTCTCATTTTATCACCTAGATAGAGATATTTCTGCATACTTCCTGAAGTTAGCAAGGTGAAAGCAACTATTCAAAGGTCACTCTGCTCAGCTGCTCAGTTATGTCCTACTCTTTATGACCCCATGGACTATAGCCCATCAGGCTCCTCTGATCATGGAATTTTCCAGGCAAGAATACTGGCTGCTGCTACTGCTGCTAAGTCACTTCAGTCATGTCCGACTCTGTGTGACCCCATAGACGGAAGCCCACCAGGCTCCTCCATCCCTGGGATTCTCCAAGCAAGAACAGTGGAGTGGGTTGCCATTTCCTTCTCCAATGCATGACAGTGAAAAGTGAAAGTGAAGTCACTCAGTCGTATCTAACTCAGTGACGCCATGGACTGCAGCCTACCAGGCTTCTCTTTCCATGGAGCGGGTTGCCATTTCCTACTGCAGGGTATCTTCCCAACCTAAGGATCCAACCCATGTCTCCTGATTCTTCTGCATTAGCAGGTAGATTCTTTACCACTGTGCCTTAGAACACAAAAAGTACACAACTCTCATTATCTGGCATTGATGAGAATTCTGGTCTTTATGTAACTGTTCATGATTGGCCGTTTATTCCTTAACTCTAACAGTACTCATCCGAGAACTCTGTCATTGTTACACTGCTCTCACTAGCATGGATGTGAAGCTCTCCATAACATCTTTAAAAAACCTGTTCAAGTTTGAAATAGAAAAGACCTAGGGAAACCTCTGGCAACTCTAATGGTGGGAATTTGGAAGCAAACTGAAAGGGAAAGTCTGTGGAGGGGTGGGAGTGTAATTTCATGGTATTTAGGACATTGAAAAACCTTTGAGGTTTATGTGCCTCCACTTTCTGCATTTGTGATAATACTGCCTGCATTTTTGTACACTATACTCCTAGCTGATTATTTACTTCTAAGTCAATGGCAAGCCTAATACTTATATAACATAAAAGTTTTAAATGGCATTCTCTACAAAAGTTATAAATTATGTAGATATTTTAGATTCTAGGGGAGTCAGTTCTAAGCTTCAGTGCTATAAAGAAGGCTGATTAAATGATTTTGGTTGTTTTCAGAACAAACAAATTCCTCAGCTCAAGAAGATATAAAAGAGAATTACTTATTTTTAAAAGCTTAAAATACACTCAAAGATCACTATAACTTTAAAAAATCTATTAAGATGTATTCTTGGGTTGTGTCTTGTATCACAAAACCAATTTGGAAACTTGATTTAATGAGCTTAGTTGTCAATATTTGCCAAGTTAATTGAAGAATACTGGATACTCCCTTTTTGTTCTGTGTAGACACAGCCTTTTGGACTGGAACAGCCTTTGTTACCCCTAGGCCAATGAACTGAATTCTGATGAGATCATGCTTTGACGTAGGATGTGGACCAATAGTAAACCTGCTTCAGGGTCTTGGACGGTATCTTAGAAGTTGCAGCCAAAAGAGGTGGCGACTGCATCAAGCAGAGAGGAGAGAAGCTTTTGCTGCTAAAGATCATGAATGGATTTATTTTTGCGTTTATCATGACTTAGTATGATAAGATACCACAGCAAAACATTGCTCATAAAACTCTTCAGTGTGCTTAGTAAAAAGTCAGGATTGACATATATTTAAAATCATTCTACACCTTCTCAGAGTTTGATCATCGTTTAAAATATATGTGAGTTGCCTGATTCTTGTTGTTAACTAGTTTAGAATTCCATGTGGGATGCAGTGGGGGCTTAGAGTTGGATTTTGCATTATGTTGAAAACTTGTTACTGCACATCTGTGATCCCCCAAAGCTGTCCTGTAGATGATTTACAGTTGCATTTTTAGATTCAGTTTTAATATGATATTTAACTGACAGCTGTTGCAATTTTGAATTTTATAAGAAATGTTAAAATTTTAAATGAAATGGTCTTAAAACACTCTTGCAAGTTTAATTAGAAGTACTTTCAAAAGCAGTTTATTTCAAAGTGATGTTATCAGTTTTCTATCCATATAAACCCTACTTCTAGTTTAAATTAAAACATTTTTTGTTTCAAATTATAAAGTCTGTTGCCAAGAAGTTTGCGTTTATTTAGTTGCATGAATATAAGCATGAGTTTAACTCATTTTTATGTAACCTACATTTAAAAGTATTCCTAACATTGGTGATTTTATTCATATTTGCCCATTAAAATATGAAGAGTTATTTTCCATGGCTTTAAAAGGATGTAGAAGAGTAGTTAAAAATGGAAACTGTTGTATTTTATTCACTTTTGTCTGTTTTTGGATGTTGTATGTTAGGAAACAATGAGATAGCAATCTAAACTCTTAGTAGTCTTCATATATATTCATTCTTTCGCAATGCTTCAGAAAAAAACTGCTTACTAAAACTATAACTATTCTTGGCCAATGGGCCTTCCAGTCTCTTTAAAATGCCTGTGTTCAAGTCCTATTTGAATTGCAATTCACTAGTGAGTACGTCTACCTTTGTAGAGTTCTTAATTTAGTGCCAAATTCCTTGTCAGTATTCAAAAATCATTCAGTATTACCGATAATGGCAGCCAGTCATTTGATTTTATACATTAAGGAAAATATTTTAAGGTCTAACTTTATATTATTCAGTGTAATACCTGTTATTTGTGCTGAGAATTTTGATCATGACTCAAGGAAGAATGAATATATAAAATGATGTGTTTCCTGTACAAGTATGCCTGTCAAGTATATTCTTTAAAGTAAAGACATTTTTCAGAACAATGCTAACATCTATACACATTTTTTCTTGTTGGTTAAGGAAATTATTCCAGGGCAGAAACAAAATTTTAGTGACATTTAAATTTTAATCAAAATAACCTCTAGTATGTAGACTTATTACTCCCATAATTTGATCATGATTATAATGCCAGTACACCCTGACAGCAATCAAAATAGAAAAGAAGTTATGAGTGAGCTTGTGAAATGATAGCACTGCTAATTTATATACCAACAAATTTAAGAATTGCTCATGAGGTGTTTTGATTTTTGAACATTTTCTTTACTCTAATGATAGAAAATGAATTTTTTCTACATTCTATGAAGGATGCATTTTAATTGCATAGCAATGTAATATTCATACTACTAATTTTTAATGTTCTATGGTAAAATAATTTTTTAGGGCAACAAAAGTAGGATAAATTCCCCAAAGTATACAGAAAGGAAGACAAAGATTTATTGTCTTTTAATCTCACAGTTATCATCAAAATGTTTTGCTGAGCATATATTTATTGACTTCCTCTACTAACAACTCTCTGGTTAAGAAACAGACTATTAATTATAGAAGACATGCCCCCACTCTGAAAACCTAGAAATCTCATGTAATTAAATGGCTTTTGAGTAGCTGTGAGAACCCTGCAGAAGGCACATAAAGAGAGCTCACAGAACATGCCCAAGCTACTAAGGCAACGTCCGCAACACTCCAGGACTTCGGTATCCTAAGACTGCCCATCTGTCACACTATTTTTCTTTCCAGCAACCTGTGAATTAGCCACTAGTATTCAGACTAGATATTGTAGTATACTGAGAGCAAGTCTAGAATTTCCTTGCCATGACCTCGGAAGAGTGTTTACTGATTGCCATTGTAAATGCACAGGCCTTACTATAGTTGACAACTTCTGTTTTTTTTTCTTTCTTGTCATAAGAGTGGATTTTTATATCTATCCATCCACTGGTATTCTCTCACAAGATTGGAAAAGCACAGTTTATACTATCTACTCTCCAATACAATTCCAACCAAAGGTACTGCATGTAAATAAACATTGAATGGAATGTTTCCAGCATTTCATTGCTAGCAATGTTCCCTAGCATCACTCTGTTAGGGTTTCACATAGTTATAACCTGAAAGCGTCAGAATCTTGCTCTATATGTTTCATTCACTTATTTGTTCAGCAATGCCAGTATTAGTTATTCAGAAACAAGTCCAAATAAGTCACTGTGCTAATTAGTATGTATATGCATTGCTTTCTACCTTACTCCCTAGAGCCTGGAGGACTTGATACAATAAATACCAAATATAATTTGTGCTTCTATGTTTGTTTTAGAAAAACAATCACAAACAAGAGCACTGTGGAATCCTTTCATAAAGCTGGTTTTGGAGAAGTCTAACCTCCTCCTCCGAAGAAGGCAATAGCAACCCACTCCAGTACTCTTGCCTGGAAAATCCCATGGACGGAGGAACCTGGTGGGCTGCAGTCCATGGGGTCATTAGGAGTCAGACACAACTGAGCGATTTCACTTTCACTTTTCACTTTCATGCATTGGAGAAGGAAAGGGAAACCCATTCTGGTGTTCTTGCCTGGAGAATCCCAGGGATGGGGGAGCCTGGTGGGCTGCCATCTCTGGGGTTGCACAGGGTCAGACAAGACTAAAGTAACTTAGCAGCAGCAGCAACCTCCTCCTCAGGAATTACCTTAAGTAAGTTCAGTTGGGTCAACAAGCAGCTGGAGCTAATGTTCTTTGATTAAGTGAAGAGTTGCTGAGTTTGTCCCAAATTCTATCAATTTGTCCCAAATACTTTAAAAAAGAGCAGGCAAAGAACACTGAGCCAAAAAGCAGTAAGTGATTCAAGATGCTACTTAAACAAGCATTATTGATGTCATCCATTTAAAAATCCATGAACCTGTTTGCTGAGGAGGACAGTCCTAAAATGCAAAGTGAGTAGAATGGAGGGTCTGTATCTCTGGTAAGAAAAGGTTAAATACCAATAAGAACAACAACATGTGGAAGACTTTGACATTTGTCATCAACTATTCCAACTGATGGATAAAGTATTTGACCTGGAAGCAGTTGGATGACTTCACTTACAGTCACACAACTAGAAAGTGGCAGATCAAAGAACAAATCTAAAGTGTGCTTTTCCTCCATTATACTCATAACATATGCCTTTCTCCCTAAGATAGACCCAATTTACATGGTACTGTTTTCCCATATAGTTATAGTTTTTCTGTTTACCCTGTGCTCCAGTTTGGATGATAATCATATGATCATATCAATTACCAAGTAATGTAATATATACAATAAATATAGGGAAAAGAGAAAAAAAATGAAGATACAGTGCATGGGTAAGTCTATAGGTAACAAATAGAGAAACAGAAGCAGAAAAGCAAAATGAGAAAAGATAAAAGCATCTTTGAAATGAAAAATTTAGGAGAAAATAGGAATTAAATAGTCTGATTTGAAAGTATGGAGGAGGAAGGAAAAAAAAAACTCATAAAATTTTAAATGCAGCTTAGTTGGAGAATTGTGAAGACCCTAAGTTCAATTAGTCTAAACCTGTAACATTACCAGACATCATGGTGACCTCGTGGTCTAGACATGTTCAGTCGGTTGCTTCCTTGTCCTCGGCGTGATAACGGCTTTGGCTCCCCGAACCAGCAGATGAAGAATGCCTGGTATTAAAGGCTTAGGCACGTGGTTCTCCAACTGAGCCTGTGTCAGATTCACCTGGGGGAGGGGGCAGGGCTTGTCAAGCTCTGCAGGCGGGCCTCAGCCTCAGTTCTGATTCAGAAGCCCTGGTTTAGGGCCCTGGGAGTTTGCTTAATTAATGGGCTTCCTGTTGCTCCTGCCCTCTGCTGTTTTCATTCCTGTGTTCATTCCAAATAGTGACCTTTGTTTTTTAATTGAAATATAGTTCATTTACACTGTTGCGTACAGCAAAGCGATTCAGGGTTTTATATATATATATATATATGTATATGTACATATATGTGTGTGTATGTATATACATATACGTATATGTACATGTATATTTTTTTCTGCTTCTTTTCCTTTATAAGTTATTATAGTATAGTTCTCTGTATATATAAGTATTGTTTTCTATCCTACACCGAAGGCCCTTGATGGTTACCTATTGTATATATACTAGTGTGTACATGTTAATCCCAAATTCCTAATTTATTCCTCCATTCCCCTTTCCTTTTGGTAACCATATGTTTGTTTTCTATGCCTGTGGGTCTATTTCTATTTTGTATGTAAGTTCATTTGTATCATTTTTTTTTTAGATTCCACATATAAGAGACAGTGAACTTTTTAGAACTCACCAGGCTTTGAGAAGGAGATTATCTTTAGTTTATTATTTTTCTTACCTTTTGCCATAAAAATTGATCAGGTCTGAGGTGAACTTGTATTGATAACAATACTAGCTGCATAGTTTTTATACTTTTTCAAAAACTTTCCACCTTAGGAAACAAAATATTACTATTTTGTAGGTTAAAAAATTGAGACATGTCATCTTGATTATGAGACTTCTTGTAGAGCTCATATTTCCTTCCTCCTCCTGGTGTTCATTTGCTAAAGTTGTGTCCACCTCTTTTGTGACCCCATGGACTGTAGCCCACCAGGCTCCTCTGTCCATGAGATTTCCTAGGCAAGAATACTGGAGTGGGTTGCCATTTCCTTCCCCAGGTGATCTCCCCAACCCAAGGATCAAACCCACATCTCCTGCTGGGCAGACAGATTCTTTACCGATGAGCCACTGGGGGAACAACCTGAGAAGGTGGAAAAGTTCCTTCCTCCTGACTGAGGACTTTCCCCACCCTCTGGAAGCAGCACACTGATGATGGCTTGAGTAAGAGGTCATCATGATGTCTGTGGCTGGACGTCTACTTCAGGGCATCATAAATTCTTTCTGCTTCTTTAGTAACTTGCACTTTCATAGAACAATGCAAGATGACAGAGCGGATGCTGTGTTCACTTGGAGTTTACACAGACTAACTCCCTGAGGGGAATTTTGTTGTATAATTGAGCAAAGTTTGTTTTTGTTTTTGTTTTTTTTCAGTCATGACTTCTCTTTTGAGCACTGGATATATTCCAAGCAGTTCTGCATTCTGCTCCATTGTGTGCTATAAATCCTGAGGCTTAGGTAACAGCCCAGCGGTTCCTCCACACACTGAACAATTCAAACGCATCAATAGTCTGAGCTCTTTAGCCATCATTTGGGTCAGTGGTCTGACTTCTGAATTTTACACACCTGCAGAGGCAAAACAGAAGACAAAGCCAATCAAAAACAACAAAACAAGTGATGAGCTAGTGTAAGGCTGTTATAAAAATATATTGCTAAATAAGGATAAAATATGATCTTTAGAAAACCTAAAAGTTGTAATTCCATGAAATAAAGGCATTCGAAAAAGAGCAATTTTTAAAAGTTGAATTAATTTAACCTAAAGAAGAAAGTATACTTTTGTACTCTCTTGTCTTTTCTTTTTTTCATTTCACTGCACCACTGATCATGAACCCACCTCTAACTAGATCAGACTTGACAGCAAGGGGGAGGAGATTCAGTCTATGGTAGAATAATTCTGTCCAATGAGATTCTATGGTTTGTTCAGTTTCTAGCAACCTTTGTATTGATTCTCAGAATTTGAAACCAAATTTCAAGTGCTAAATTGAAACCTGGTCAATTTCATGATGCCCTCAATGGAGGAACAAACCAACTCTTCAGCATCCTCCACATAATAACACAACAAATAATATACAACCTAACAACATAACAAACCAACTCTTCAGCATCCTCCACATAATAACACATGTGATCTTTATAAACAGCATAGAAACTCCCTTCCTAGCTCCTTTCGTCTTGGTAAGTGTTTCTCCCAGGTCCAGTTTTAAATTCACCCTTCTTCTTGGCACAAAGGATAGCTCTGGGTGCTGGGCGTGCAGTGAGGACAGCATTCTGACTCTGGACATGCACATAACGGCGCCAACAGTGCTGTGATCGGTGCATGCCTACAGCCCAGTGAGAGAAGGCTGGGGAGAAGCACTCCAGCTTGTATGAATCCCTGGAAGAGCTGTGAGAGCTGCTGGCATTCCTCAGGGAACCAGGACACCCCCAGTGATGGTGGTGGATTGTGCAGGCTCTAGGGTCACATTAGACTGCCCAGATCCCCAGCTTCTCACTTGACATGACGGGGAATTTGCCACATGGCTCATTTCCAGAACTGTAAAATGTGTATACAAACAGGTTGACTTCAATTTGGTTGTTCTGAGATATACAACTAAATGGGTGAAGCTTCAAGGACAGTACCTAGCATGTACAGTCATCCCTAGGTGTCCTTGTGAGAACTGGTTCCAGAATGCCCTGTGGATACCAAAACTGACAGACGTTTGAGTCTCTGTATAAAACGGAGTGGTATTAGCATATAATCTAGGCACATCCTCCCCTAATTTTAAATCTCTAGATTACTTATAATACCTAATACAATGTAAAGGCTACCAAAATAGTTGAAATTAAAGTTCTGCTTTTCAGTACTTTCTGGAATATTTTTTCCAAATATATTTGTCCTGACATTGGTTGAATCTGAGGATACAAAACCCACAGATACAGAGGGCCCACTGTAATAGTAGTTCAGGAAATATGTGGCATTACCTCTCAAGACACAGAAAATACATACACGCTTTCCACTTGGTTTTATTTCTCCGTTGTCTAATTAATAATTTTAGCATAGCAGGTATTTAAGAAATAGCAGTTGGCCACTTTGTTACTAGACTGTTAGTTTATCTCTGTGTCTATAAAAATATGGGAGTTTTAAGTTGGGTAGATATCTTGCTTCTAACTAGTAGCTCAATTTTCACCAAAGCAAAACTGCAAAATGACAGTCCTATGACGTCTGTGACTGTGAACACAGACATTGCCATATGAACTCATCTTGAAGCTGGCTGCAGCACCATGGTTCCAAAGTTTGGTAGCCTGTAGAAGGAGACCATCAGTATGTGAGCTGCCGGTGAACTAAGAATGCTAAATCAAGGCCAACAACAACTGGTTGTATACAATCTCCCAAACTTTCTAAATTTTGCTCCTATAAAAAACTGAAAATTTTTAACCAAAAATATCTAGACATTCAGAGAAAAAATCATTTCAAACACAGACAAGCAGGTCTCCTTTAAGGATCAGCACATAGATAGCTGGCAGGGCCCTCGTCTTCAGGAACCTCAGTCTAGTGTGCAAAGCCTCATGTGTAACTCAAGTTTGCTTACGCATCTGAAGACTGTGTCTCTAAAGCTTTCTTATATATTTTCATGTCTTTTGGTAAGTCAGCCGTTATACCAGCAGAGAAACAAAGATCATTTCCACTTTCTCCTGCCTAGACTGGATTAATGCCAGCGTGGGGTACTTGCAAGTGTTCACTGATATACGTATTTATTCTAATCACAAATCGTTGAAGATGTGAAATGTCCTCAGCTGTTTTAATTAAAGATGGTGTGTGTGTACGAGCACATATTTGTGTACCCACACGTCTGTGTACCCACACATGAGCGACCGTGGCAGTGCTCATGGCACCATCATGGTATTGTAAGTGAGGCAGGGCGGAAGTAGGCTAAGAAAAAGTGCCATCTGACTCCTCATACTTCCTGGGGGAAAAGTTTTATATTCACATATAACACAAGTCAAAGGTTTAAGAGCATAGTAGTTCAAGTAAAAGAGCCTAAATTAAAAAGGTAACGAAACAAATAAGTAGATTTCTCTTTCAGAAAAGTAAGTGCAATTCAAAATAGGTGCTGCTTTTGCCTGAAGCAAACACAAACATTGGTGCTTTCTTAGATATGTGACCTCCAGCAAGGTGACTGTGTCAGGAAAAATGGAGGCTTGTGTTTCTCAGTATTATTGAAGGACTGCTTGCGCCAGTATATGCACAGAGCTTAGCAGCGCACTTGGCAGATAACAGACATTCAATGAAAAGGAACTGCTTTTATTAGTATTATTTATCCCCAGCACTGTCTGTCCCACCCTCCCCCCGGGGATGTCTGCATTTTTTAATTGGGTCATTGGATATTTAATATCATAACATAGTGGAATGAATTCTTAGTGATATAATTTTAATACTGTGATATGGAATTAAAGGAGACAAGTTTGTGTGTAATAAATCTTAGGAAAAATGAGAACAAATCAGGATGACGTCTGTGGTAGGATGCATAACTGTATATGTGTGTGTGTGTGTGTGTGTGTGTGTGTGTGTGTGTATGTTTTGAGAGGAGAGAATACAACTCTCTACAAGTTATACTGTAGATGTTCAATTTAATGTGAAAGATAATATAGCAAATTCTCTGCCTCAGCTCATCTTGACCCTTCTTTGAATGTCTTTTTTAAATGCTTGCTTGTAAATTTTTCTCATACCCTCTCTTCCACAACTCCCCCTCTTCTCTGATTCCCATGTCAAGCAAGAGAGCACAGGACACCTCGTGTACCAGCTGGCCTACTATCTTATGTGTGTGTCTGTAATTGTGCCAATTATATTCCAAATTCCAAAAGGTCACCTTTATTATATATTTTCACCCAAAGCACTATTTTGGACTGAAAAGAGGTAATATTTGTTAACAGTATTTCTATAGGCAAAAGTCCGGAGAAGGCAATGATACCCCACTCCAGTACTCTTGCCTGGAAAATTCCATGGATGGAGGAGCCTGGTAGGCTGCAGTCCATGGGGTCGCTAAGAGTCGGGCACGACTGAGCAACTTCCCTTTCACTTTTCACTTTCATGCATTGGAGAAGGAAATGGCAACCCACTCCAGTGCTCTTGCCTGGAGAATTCCAGGGACGGGGGAGCCTGGTGGGCTGCCATCTATGGGGTCGCACAGAGTCAGACACGACTGAAGCAACTTAGCAGCAGCAGCAGCATAGGCAACAGTCAGTAGCTTCAAAAAAAAACCATTTTCCAAAAAGCCTCAGAGGAACAAGCAAGTAAACTTCTGAAAATAAAATCAGTAAATCAGATACAATTTTGAAGGTGACAGTTTTAGTTTCTTGGGAAAGTAAGTTTCTCAATTTGCTCATCCACTATATTCTTTCTGTGACATAATAAAAAAGAAGAGAGTTAAAGCAAACACTAGAGCCTAAAGCAGAGTATCACAATGATTCTGAGAGGAGGAGACAGGGAGGTACTGAGGTCCCAAGAGGGACCTGGAAACGTCTGTGATTAGGGCATTAAGCTCTGGAGAAGAGGCTGGCCTGCAAAGACCTCCAGGAACAGACTCAGAGCTCTTTAATAAGTATTCCAGGGAGTCAGGCTTTCCTGGAAAAAACAAATTAGTGTGAGAAGCCAGTACTGTGCAATTTCAGTTTTAAAAATAGCCAAGTATTGTTAAGGCTTCTGTGTGCATGAGAGGAAAAGAAAGCCCTTCTTAATATCTGCCTCAGCTTCCACATTTAAAACAGAGGAGCTACACTGAAATTCTTGCCCGGCAAATACTGCAAAGGTCATCTGGTGTGTATTATTTGGAATCACTTTTTGGTCCTTACAATGACAAAGTTTTGTGGGGATTGTGTCCCTTTTTATCAAATTGGTCTTGAATGAGGATAGCCAGGCAATGGCTCTGCCGCTGTCACTTAGGACCAGAGCTGTCCCTGGCTGTCTGTTTCAGCTCTTCATTTGCCTAATTGCCCTGGGAGGTTGGCAGGGATGTTCCCTGCAGCCAAGGCTCTGCTGACTGCAGAGACCCTACCTGGCACTCCAAGTTGATGCGTCAGCATTTCAGGTAGAAATGAATGAAAAATCAATCGGGATGACTGCAGTGATAGCATGCACAGTTCTAACCTCGTTTGTCTCTAATTTTCAATTATTCACCATAGACCCAAGCAGTGTTTAAGATGGTGAGTCTGTAACAAATGTGCTGCTTCTATTTAATCAGGCATTTTTTGTGTGTGTCCTCTTTTCTTTTTAGAACAAGCAAATCTAACCTGCTTAGAAAGCCATATGTAAAATGAATGATGATGTCAAGTTTCATGCAAATATTCTTTATTTGCGCTGGCTTAATAGTCAGTTACAGATTAAACTGGGTGATAAATATTCATAGGTAGTTATATCAAATTGTTTTATTAACTTGTACTTCAAATTCAAAGGTTTAAATTTTTTTAAGTCTGTTATATCTTTGTCATATCTCTTTTAACTTGCTGTAACGCTCTATATCAAAACTATACTGTTCTAAATAAATTTTTAGATTTACAACTCTGTAAAGATAGAGTTAAACACTGTTTGGACTCTGACTACGTAAGGGAAACTGGAATTGTTCAAAGCTGCAGTCTTCAGCTCCCAAAGACAGCTACAGTAACTTTCTGAGCAGATTGGGTTAAATATTTTTACAGACCCATTCTAGGATGATAAGGCAGTAAAAGTTGTGCAGTGCAACACTCCAAAGGGTTCCAAATCTCACAAGCTTCTTTGTATGTGATGCTCTCACAGTGAAGAAGATTATTTGGGCTACAAAGATGAAGAGTCTACTTCTTCTGGTGCTGATTTCAATCTGCTGGGCTGATCATCATTCAAGCAACTATACTGTAGATCATGACAGAGTTATTCATATCCAAGGTAAGAAAACGCAGCTTCTCCTATGAAAGTTAAATCCATTTCAAGTTACTTAGCAACGTTAAGTGATTTCTTAACATTTATGTTAGCGTTTCTCAATTTTAGCTCTGCTGCACTGAGTTTTTCTTTTCCTTTCTGCTAATTGGTGAACATGCTCCCTGGCTTTTGAATGGTATTGCATTACGGTAGAGCTAAGAATCAGGGACAATTAAAGTGGATTGGCTTAAGAATATCCAACTGCAGGGAGCTGATGCAATTGTTCAAGGCTTTTTAGTTGCTATCTATCTTCTAAGCAGAATGCAGGGTAGAAAGTTCATTTAAAGACAGGGCAAAAGCAGGGAGAAATAAGAAGTAAAACTTACATGTAAGGTCATTCTGTTAGAGTCATCAAGAAAAACAACATGAAAATAAGTCAGACAAGCTAAGTTTCAGGAAAAAGAACTTACCCTATTAAAATCTCCTTCGGTAAAGCTTTAGTTTCCACAGAGCAATGTTTTCCCTGCATGTTTCTTTTCAGCTCAGCTGAATCCTAAGCCTGGGAGCTGTAGCAAGATTTGAGGCTGCAGTACAATGCAGCTATTCCTCAGCTCCAGCTTCAGATGAGGGACATCCCGCATTAAGAAAGCTAAGAGACTTATGCAATAAGAAAAAGATAGTTCCAAAGGACCTGGAGCTTCTCTCTTTGCCCTTGTATGCTGAATATTTAAAATAAGAATTACAGAATTTAACAGTTTAAACATATGATGATAAGAATTTAGATGAAGTCAGTTTGGGGACCAGAAACATACAAGTTTGCTAAGAGAAATAAAACTGAGAACATATAACTCAATATCTTCAAGGTCAAAAGTGCAGTCTCAGAAAATTGCATCCACTGTTGAAAAGTATGACTTGTGAAGGTCAAATGATAGTGTAGCTCCGGCTAGAAGCGTTTTTCTGTATGTATTATAACTACCCAAATAGAACTCTGAATTTGACAATGTCTAGTTATTTCAGACATTCCTCTTTCAGACCTCTATGTTTCTAACAGCTTTACATTTTTCACTATTGGACCATAAAAAAGAATTACATAATCACAAATTTTACTATGCAAACTGCTGACTCAGCTATTTTCTTTACTGTATAAAAGCAGAATCAAGGCTGTTTCCCAGAGACTTAAGACATTTACACACAGAGATTTCTGATGAAGGATAACATCCTCTTAACGTCAAGTCAAAGTCAATTCAGCCAGAGTGTAATACCTAGTAATTGTTAACAACGGTTTTAAATCTCATGGAGAATAAACTTTAGCAATGGTTTTAAGTTATTACTAGACTAGATACCTGTTATATTATTAACTATGTATAAATCATAAAGTCTAAATTTCATGCAGAGTATAAAAATATTTTAAAGTATGTTAGCATTTTAAAAGTTATTCCTGAAAGAAGCCTATAAGTCAGAGTCAAGTTTTCTCATCATGAAAAACTTCTCTTTCTCCAGTCTTTCCATTCCCATATACTCTATTGAAATTTAGTGCAAAAGAATTGCTGACACAAAGTATCAAAATTATCAACATTATTTGCCTACACTATCCAATTTTTTTTTAAATGACTTGCTAGTCCATTTCATTTTAATTGTAAATTAATGTTCTTAGAAAGTTGCCCTGAGCTTTCAAGTAATAAAATTACAAAGCCTACATTTTGCTTGAGGAAGTTAATATTGAAATATGATTTGGGTCAATATTGTCATGCTATGTCCATAGTTGAAATTTATTCTAAAATTGTTCCAATTATTTGTTCCTCTTAGTTTCTATTCAATAAAAATTTTTCCTTTTTCTTTATTAGAGCATTCAGATTGAACTTTCATGTTCTCACCCTTCAGAGAAACACTTTCAAATATCTGCCATAATTTCAGGCATCTTTTATAACACAAAAATAAACTCATAGCACAGCAGGTATTCATTAAAGCAGACATCTTTCATTTCTCACTTGAAATACTGGATTATTTTGTCACATTTAAAACTTTTATTAAATCAAACATGGCCCAGAAGGAATTTAAGAGAGCTGAAACTTCTAAGAATTTTGCAGTCAAATCATTATATTAGTAATCTGAATCTCAAAGTCCTGAATCATACTGATAAGCAGTAAAAGCTTCTGCCAGTAATAGAAAATTATTCAAAATTCATTTTACTGCAAGAACACCTTTCTGTCTCTCATTTTCCATTAATTTTTAAAAATTTTGTACTGTTAAGTTCCCCAGGCACATCACCCTCAAATTCATCTTGGCTGCCTTGATAGAGACGCTGAACACTTTGTTAACATGTTCTTAACTCATATGCATAAGAGTTACCTAATTATTTTTTCTGAAGATTTCTTTCTTATCAATGGGAAATTCTATAGATATGTATGCAAAAATTTTTTAAATCTGGTTTTTAAAGAAAGAATACCAGGGGAAAAAATAGCAAGTATAGATACCTATACAAAGAGTTTCTATTGAAAAGTATCTTTTTTGGTGATGAAAAAGGAAATTGTGCTAGCTTTCCATGGAGAAAGGCATAGTTTTAGGTAAAATTGTGCTTGTACTAACTCGCTTCCTTTACTTTTATATTGAATCAATTTGATTACAAATTGATTTGTAATCAAACATTTATATGGACAGCAGAGAAATTTATGACCGTTTGCTATTAACCAAAACAGTTACTGAATACGTAACTGCCTGTTCCTTTCCAGGTCAGTGATCTAGTGACTCCTGCCTCTGATATTTCAGGTGCAGACCTTCTGATCACCAGTTTAAGATTTTTTTCCCCTAAGGCGAGTTTAAGATTTTTTCCCCTAATACCACTTTCTGGCTTTAGACCTTGAGCAATTCACTTAATCTCTTTCAGTCTCAGTTATCTCATCAATAAAACTGGACATCATCACTGTTTATTCAATAAAGCTTTATGAGAATTAAATTAGATAGCATATGGGAAAGTGCTTAGTACCCAGCATACAATAAGCTCCCAGTAGATGAAAGTTGTTATTACCATGTTATTATTTCTTTACTGTCATGGAAAAATGATGTTTAAATAAAAAAGGAACACAAACACTGGTGGGGAATGCTCTTGCTTTTCAAATTCATTTGCTAGCAGTAAGAACAATATCTTACTTTAGTTCTAATGAAATAAACATTTTATAAGTAGCCTTCTTTGCCCTTTTAAAATTGTACAATATAAGATTTCCCCAATGGTATTAAATATTATCTGATCACTTTTACTTTCCTTGTAGAAACTTAATTTTTCCAAACTTAAGTAATATTCCCCTTAATATACATATCAGGTAAACATAACTAAGCTCCTTTAAATTTTTTAAAAGAATGAAAGGAAATCTTGGAGATGAAAGCAGTTTCCTTCTTTATAATGTGCCCCAGTGTATGCTCAATCATGTCCGACTCTGCGACCCTATGGACTATAGCCCATCAGGCTTCTCTGGAACTCTCCAGGCCAGAATACTGGATTGGGTTATCATTTCCTACTCCAGAGGATTTTCCTGACCCAGGGATTGAACCTGTGTCTCTTGCATCTCCTGCGTTGGCAGGTAGATTCTTTACCACTGTGATACCCTTCGTTATAATAAATGAAATTTATGGTCACTTGTCTTAAGAGATGAAGCAATTAGATTTTTTAAAGAAAGAGTTGTCAGAAGTTCATCTCTTTGTGAGAAGAAAAGTTAATGTAGATCTAGAATCCCTTGTAGAAGTGGATGTTTCCTGCTTGTGTCCCAAACCACTCTCCATCCCAGCTTAGCGTTACACTGTCGGCTTTGTCATACTCCAGCTAGACAGTAGTCCCTGGCACATAGTATGTGCTGAATATATGTGATAAATACATGAATGAGTGTAATGAGATACTTCTAAATTGCCACTATCATTACAGTTCAGTTCAGTTCAGTCGCTCAGTCGTATCTGACTCTTTGCGACCCCATGAATCGCAGCACACCAGGCCTCCCTGTCCACCACCAACTCCCGGAGTTCACCCAAACTCATGTCCATCGAGTCGGTGATGCCATTCAGCCATCTCATCCTTGGTCGTCCCCTTCTCCTTCTGTCCCCAATCCCTCCCAGCATCAGGGTCTTTTCCAGTGAGTCAACTCTTCCCATGAGGTGGCCAAAGTATTGGAGTTTCAGCTTCAGCATCAGTCCTTCCAATGAACACCAAGGACTGATCTCCTTTAGGATGGACTGGTTGGATCTCCTTGCAGTCCAAGGGACTCTCAAGTCTTCTCCAACACCACAGTTCAAAAGCATCAATTCTTCGGTGCTCAGCCTTCTTCACAGTCCATCTCTCACATCCATACATGACCACTGGAAAAACCATAGCCTTGACTAGACAGATCTTTGTTGGCAAAGTAATATCTCTGCTTTTCAATATATTATCTAGGTTGGTCATAACTTTTCTTCCAAGGAGTAAGCGTCTTTTAATTTCATGGCTGCAGTCACCATCTGCAGTATTTTGGAGCCCCCCAAAATAAATTCTGACACTGTTTCCACTGTTTCCTCATCTATTTCCCATGAAGTGATGGGACCAGATGCCATGATCTTCGTTTTCTGAATGTTGAGCTTTAAACCAACTTTTTCACTCTTCTCTTTCACTGTCATCATAACAAGCCTCTCTTAAATCCTGCAGCATCCATGGCATTTAGCAACACATGACACATTGTGTGGGCCTAGTGTACATTAACTGGGTCACAGCTTTCATTCTGTAATGCTGGCATAAAGTAAATCATAGTTAACAGAATGTAATAACTTAAAAGGACTTTAATATAGATCATCAAGGTCAATATCCCATTGTACAAATGAGGAAATCAAGATCCAGAGCTTAAATGTTGCTTAGCACAGGTTGCATGGCTGATAAGGAACAATTTTTCTTGCTAACCCTCTACCCGTCCTCAAATTTAGGATCACTGTTCACCTTCTTAATGAACTCACCCTGCCTACCGTGTTCTACCCTCCTCTGGCATCCCGATTTATCTCTGATCTCCTTTTCCTTTTCTCTCTAGTCTTGGATATCTACTTTACTTATTTTTATGTAATTGTTTGTGTCCATCTCTGCCACAAGAACATAAATCAGCTCCAGGAGGGAAGGGATCTTTGTCCAATGCCTCCCTGTCACCTAAATTAATACTACTGGGCACGTAGTAGGTGATCAATATGCTTGATGAATAAATTCAGGACCAAAATCCAGGAACTTTTCCTAATCAAGCCCAAGTCAGTCTTTGCAAACTGCAGGGAAATTTTTAGTTTGTAGAGTGAGAGGCAGCAGATAAGAGGATTCTGAGCTTGGGTAGCAAACTTTGTTTGGTTCCTTTTACGGCTCCTGTACTGCACATAACATCTTACTTCCAGGAGAATCAACCAGAGGCGGGATGCAGCAGTCCTCCTAATGTGGGCATGAAACTCTGAAGAATATTTGACTTACATGTGGTCACTGCAATGCTGTCATGTTCTTTATGTAATATCTGTAAGATCTGGTGGTGCAGAAAGGATCAAAAGTGAATTTAATAATGTATGATTGATCATAAACTATCTACAGAGCCAGAGTTTAGTGGGAGAACTGGATATGTGCTCTCTCTTTCACTTAAAACTCACTTGGACTCAGACTCTATGAGTCTGTTATTAAGAGTTAAATTATAATTTCTTTTTCTCTTTTTGAAGTATCATATACTATTTACAGCTACAAATGCAAAATCCATGAATGTCAACTACATTTTCCAAATTGCATTTAGCTAAATATATACACTATTAATAATACTATCTAGAAATTATTAGCTAAATAAATCAGAGAATTTCATCATGAAACTATAAAAATTAGCAACACCCTAATTCTAAAATTTCTTCTTAGTTTGCTTTAGGATGTAAGGTCAAATATGCTAATAAGAACTTACTACATTAAATAGGCTTATCATTTGACCAAAATAAGAATGTTACCATATATATAATAAATAAACACAAAAAAATGAAAATGTATATACAGGCATATATACATATATACTTGCAAAATACTGCACAAATACACATATACCCCTCTTCAGCCTGCTATATAACACAATACTATTGACTGGGTGGCTTGTAAACAATAGAAATTTATTTCTCACAGTTCTAGAGGCTGGGAAGTCCAAAATTATGATGCTGGCACATTTGGTGTCTAGTGAAAGTTGGCTTGCTAGTTTAGCGATGGCCATCCTTTTTCTGTGTCCTCACCTGGCAGAAGAGGACAAGAGACCTATCCTGGGCATCTTTTATAAGGGTACTAATTCTGTTCATGAGGGCTCCACCCTCACAACCTAATCACCTCCAAAGGCCCCACCTACAAATATCATCACATTGGGAAACAGGCTGCAATATATATGCATGAGGGGGGCAGGGGCACAAATGTTCAGTCTACAGCAAGCACCTAAATAGGCATTGGGAATGGAATGATGATCAGAACACATCATCTGTCTTCATCAAGTTTATGGTCTAGAGAAAGGCAGACATCTCTATGAATATGACTGTGATAACTGCCATTCAACCAAGCAAAAACTATAGGTCAGTTGTAAGTTGATATTACTTTTGATAAATCCTTTAATCTATATTCAGAAATATATATGTATATTTTTATGCCAGCTTTGCATCTGCTAGCCCATGGCAGAGTCTTCTTCACATTTGTGTGTCTTTTGAAATAACTTACTCATTCGGGCATTTGTTAAACATTGGCCTTCTTTGTGCAAAACAATGAGTTATTCTCTGTAGGACAGACCATTTCCTCAATGAGCTTAATGACAATATTATTAGAGCTTCAAAGGTGATAAAAAAAAATTAAAATAAGTGTTCTGTAGAGGTGGAGATATGAAGAAAAGAATAATTAGTTGCCAAACAAAAATAGCTTATTATAAAACTGTATTCATACTCACCTTTTAAACCCCTAAATACCTTTTAAGAATAGTTCTAATCTTGTTACTAAGTAACCTAAAACTCTGAATTCTGTGTTATTTATAAGGCACCCATTACAACAATGAATTTTGGAATATTTCCAGGTATAAAAACTATATTTAATATTTGCAGGTAGCAGCAAATTCATACTAAAACAGTCATTGCTTTCTCTGTTCCATTCTGGGGGGTGAAATTGGCAAATTATATGGGAAGTCAATGATTATTTGGAAACTTTCCCAAAGCTCTTTTTCTTTTTCCCCAGAAACAGTCAATTAAACAGAGAAGCTTTTTTCTCTTTTGGTTGTAAGTTGTACTAACCTATAACTTAATGGCTTAATGTTAGAGTAATTTCAACATGCTATGTTTCCCTGGTGGCTTAGAGGGTAAGCCATCTGCTTGCAATGCAGGAGACCCAGGTTCGGTCCCTGGGTCGGAAAGATCCCCTGGAGAAGGAAATGGCATCCCACTCTAGTACTCTTGCCTGGAAAATCCCATGGACGGAGGAGCCTGGTAGGCTACAGTCCATGGGGTCAAAAAGAGTCGGACACAACTGAATGACGACACCTTACCTTACACCTTATGTTTCTCTGACTTTCCTTGTTTCTCTGACTTGCTAGTGGGGGCTATCAAGAAAAAATAGATTTAGATATCTTTGTTGTTTTGGTTCTTTATTTTGAATATAAAATGGAAATTACTCTTTTCAGAATGTAGTTTGGAATACAAAACTCTATCAAAATGCTAAGAAGTTAAAAATATTTAATTAAGAGATATCAAAGTGAAGATATCTGGTGGGGGGGAATCTTTATGATCTGAGCATTTTTATTTCAAAATGAAGACAGTGAAAGCACAAGAAATAAAAAAGTTCAATACAAATCACTCCAAAACATTTTGTGTATTTTGTATTGCTACAGTGCTTAGTGGTGTCCAACTCTTTGGCACCCCATGAACTGTAGCCTGCCAGATTCCTCTGCCCATGAGATTTCCAAGACAAGAATACTAGAATGGGTTGACATTTCCTTCTTCAGGGCATCTCCTTGACCCAAGGATCAAACCCACATCTCCTGCACTGGCATCTGAGTTCTTTACCACTGCCCCACCTGAAAAGCCTACGGGGTAGTGGCACTAAATACACATGTTCTCAAAAATATCAAATCACCAGTACAAATTGGAGCCATTTTAATGTTGTTCTAACTAAACATGTTGGTTGTTAACTTCAGTGCTTACTTAGAGACTAATTACCACATGTATAAGCTCAAAGTAGTATGTTTTTACATATTAGAGGATGGTGCTGTGAAGTGTGCTAAACAATACTGAGTTAATAATTTTACCTACCTTTTCCAAACACTGTTCACTCAAGCAAGACAAGGACATTAAGGATAAAAACTCAGGAAGATCATAGTCCATCGAGAATAAAAATAACAAAGCAAGTTAGAACCAGGAGCAACCAGTAAAATGTTCAGATGGGGTGAAGGTGGTTGACAGAAAGAAGAGTCCTATCTTATTTCTAAAGAATCATAAATTTTAAATATCAATAGAAACACCATTGAAAACATATCCTTGAAGTGAGGAGATTTCCACATCTAGAGGCTTCTGTTCATAATGGTGGTGTTTGCCTGCTTGATTTTGAGCAAGGGTCTGATATACTATGAATCTCATGTACAAAAGATCAAGTGGATACTGGGTTATGATGGGTGAAAAGTAAAAGTGAGGAAACATTTAAAAGGGTCTTGAGGTAGTTTAGATGAGAAATCATGGTGATGTGAACCAGGATGGGAACAGTGGAGATGGATGAAGATGAGCCAATCTGGGGGGAAAAAAAGGCAGGGGAGACAGAGATGGCAACACTTGATAAT
>SJYC01083189.1:0-74491 GCA_006408675.1 Madoqua kirkii
TCTTTATGATCTGAGCATTTTTATTTCAAAATGAAGACAGTGAAAGCACAAGAAATAAAAAAGTTCAATACAAATCACTCCAAAACATTTTGTGTATTTTGTATTGCTACAGTGCTTAGTGGTGTCCAACTCTTTGGCACCCCATGAACTGTAGCCTGCCAGATTCCTCTGCCCATGAGATTTCCAAGACAAGAATACTAGAATGGGTTGACATTTCCTTCTTCAGGGCATCTCCTTGACCCAAGGATCAAACCCACATCTCCTGCACTGGCATCTGAGTTCTTTACCACTGCCCCACCTGAAAAGCCTACGGGGTAGTGGCACTAAATACACATGTTCTCAAAAATATCAAATCACCAGTACAAATTGGAGCCATTTTAATGTTGTTCTAACTAAACATGTTGGTTGTTAACTTCAGTGCTTACTTAGAGACTAATTACCACATGTATAAGCTCAAAGTAGTATGTTTTTACATATTAGAGGATGGTGCTGTGAAGTGTGCTAAACAATACTGAGTTAATAATTTTACCTACCTTTTCCAAACACTGTTCACTCAAGCAAGACAAGGACATTAAGGATAAAAACTCAGGAAGATCATAGTCCATCGAGAATAAAAATAACAAAGCAAGTTAGAACCAGGAGCAACCAGTAAAATGTTCAGATGGGGTGAAGGTGGTTGACAGAAAGAAGAGTCCTATCTTATTTCTAAAGAATCATAAATTTTAAATATCAATAGAAACACCGTTGAAAACATATCCTTGAAGTGAGGAGATTTCCACATCTAGAGGCTTCTGTTCATAATGGTGGTGTTTGCCTGCTTGATTTTGAGCAAGGGTCTGATATACTATGAATCTCATGTACAAAAGATCAAGTGGATACTGGGTTATGATGGGTGAAAAGTAAAAGTGAGGAAACATTTAAAAGGGTCTTGAGGTAGTTTAGATGAGAAATCATGGTGATGTGAACCAGGATGGGAACAGTGGAGATGGATGAAGATGAGCCAATCTGGGGGGAAAAAAAGGCAGGGGAGACAGAGATGGCAACACTTGATAATAGATTAGATGTAGAAATTAAGGGAAAGGAAGGGTCACATCAAACACACTTTCTAGATTTTGGCTTGAACAAATGGATGGATGATGTAGGCATAAAATGAGTTGAGAAAGACTGGGAGAAGAGCAAGTTTGGACTGGAGAGGAGGGCTCAAGTTATCTGTTTGGCATCCAATATATAACCAGCAAGTAGTTGGATTTACTATTTCAGAGCTCAAGGAAAAGTACACTGGTAGGAAGCTTTGAGATCACCAGTACATAAATATGTATAACCATGGGGCTAGATGAGACCACCTGAAGTAGGAGGAAATTCAGGCAGAGACAAGGAGATTGCCCTGGTCTGAAGTCTGGAATCCCTCAGCATCAACTAGAGGTGGGGGGTGGGGGCGGGCGGCGAAGGAGGTTACAAAGGTCGCATACTCACCTCTTAAGAGTCTAAATCCTGATCACTGATGTGTGGTCATTTTTTTCCCAGGTAGCTTTAAAAAATCTAGATGAATTGCAAGGTGTTTAAAAATAGAATAGGAGACATTTGTCTTAAAATGTACATTCCTAGCATCTGCTGAAAAATTGAAAGTCCTGCTGCTTTTCAGGCTGCATTCTCACTGGACATCAGTGGGAACCAATACCCGCTCCCTTTAGCATGGAGCACGTGTGCCCAGCAATAGTACAGTCCCTTGCACTCCCCATTATTTTCGGGACTGTGGCGCTCCCTTCACTTCTCTCAGTCTTGCCCACCTGGGCGTTTGTGTTCCATTTACTTTTCATTTTGTTTCGGCACTAAACTTAATACTCGATACATTACAGGCTATTAATTCATGATCATTGATTAAGTAAAGAATCAACAGTTCCCTTTTGCCTCCAGAACTGACTCTGGGCAGTATTATCCTGATGTTTTTCACACTAAGGGAAGACAGTAACCATAGCAGTGTAGAAAACCAACAGTGTCCTTTCTGCAAATTATGGAGAACTTGACCTTACATTTCACCACAAAATGGAAGTAGTCTGAGCAGAGACAAGTAGATTTGGGCCCTTTACCACATGAAGACATGTTTCTAATAATTAGGGACTATGGTTAATTACAGCCTAATGAAGAAGAATGAGTCATGCTCATGTTTCGGTTTCTCCATACCCTTTGAAATAAGCCTGTATTACAGTTAAAATCCTGGAAAGCAGGTTTCTTCAAAGATTGTAATTCACTGTTAATGAAACAATCAATTTTATTTTCTTATAATGTATTTTTAATTTCTCTATGTGATAACTCAATTTGGTTTTACTCTCTCTCAAATAATGGAGATCAAATGCTATTTCACTATCCATAAATCATTGATAACATGAATAAATTTAAATTCTGAAAATTATTAACAAATGCAAACAGCTCTGGGCTGACACAGCTAGCATGACTGTCTCTAGTTTGGGGACCAGTTATATTGAAGTTACCAATGGCAATAATACTGATAAATTAATATTAACATTTAAAACCACTTACTGTGTGTAATTCACAATATAGAATATAGAATGCACAATAAAATGTGCATTACCTAGATCATCTCAGTCCGTCCTCCCCACCATGCTATATAAAAGTGGTTATCCTCACTGAACTGAGAAAGCTTCTGTAGCTTACTCCTGGTCATTTGGCTATTAAGTGGTAAAACTGATGTTCAGATTCAGGCAGGCTGATTCTTGTGCTCCTAACCCACCAGGAATCATACAACCTCCATCTAAGCCTTCTCTTAAAAACTTTTGAGCAAAGTGGTAGGTTAAAAATGGCTCCCATCTTGTTCCATTCAATTGATATACCTATGTTCCAGAAGAAATTAAATCACCATGAGAAAAGATCTGGTCTCGAGCCTTGGAGAAACTTGTCTCACAGGCTGCTGCAGAGATCCTGAAGAAAAGTTCGAGGAGCAAGGTGGGGATGACAGCTGCATATACGCACATTCCGCCCCTACCCCCAGATGAAGACTGTCTGGAGCCTCAGAGAAAACTGAGGAAGAGGCAGGAAGAAGTCGGATTACATAGATATAGGTTTGGTTTTGTTTTTAAGGCTTTAAAGTGGTGGTCCTGAATTAAGCTCCTACACTGTTAAGAACCACTAGGAAAATCACCATTAAGTTGATATGATGCAAGTTTTTGGGAATCAGTACTTTCTAGGAACTGTCTTCTGAAAGAGCACAAGAAAGGAGACAGTGTTGAAGACAGAAGCTGGTTTGCATACCTAGCACACTTGGGACACTAAGTAAGTGTTTGTGAGTAAGAGCCACATTTCCTGGGCACTCAGGGTGCCAGGTACCAGGCTAAGCTCTCACTGTATCACCTTTAATCCTCATGAGAACCCTGGGAGGAAGGTGACTTAACTTTGTTTTACTGATGAGAAAACTGAGGCCATAAAGGTTAAGTGACACAGTGTAAGAGGCATAATTCATAGGCTTAATCAATAAACTATAGCTTCTGAGATAACAGATGAAACAAGACTGAAAGTGAAAAGACAAAAGCCCACAAAGAACTTAGTCAGCAGAATAGCGCTAAACACCCTCACCACGCTTCTTACTCCTGGTCAAAACAGATGAAGAAAAAGTAATTAAAAAGAGACAATATTTTTCAAGATAGTAACAGTTTTGGGTTCACATTTCAGAACACAGATGTTTGAACTATGTTCAATGGATGCCCTTGAGCTACTTGGAGGCTCCTGATGCTACTTTTTATGACAAAAATTTGTTTAAGTTATCCTTTTTGGGGGGATGGGATTTCCACTGTCTTTGAAAAAAAACCTATAGGCTCTAACCATTATTTTTTCACTATAAAACTCGGATATGAGAATAACATGGTACACATACATGATCAATATCACCCAAACAATACTATATTCTGGTGTTGGGCACCCATCACAGAATTGCTTTAGCTCTAGGGCAAGTGTTGGGCTGAACTTCATAGGCTTATAAGCCCTGCACTTGCCCAGCCTCAAGACTGAAGAGCCCAGAATCGGCAATAAAGTCATCAATGCTTTAACGGATGAGGGAGCTTACATGTCTGAAGCAAGGTCCTGGAGCAACACCCCAATGTGTATGGCAGAGATGGACAGGACCTGGCTGTAGTCTTCACTCCCAGGGGTAAGGGAAGGTTATCAGTTATACGGGGAAGTAAGATCAGGTTGGTTCATTAGTTACCAGGGAAACCAGCAGAGGGAAATGCCTCTCACCTCCCCTTTGATAAGCTATTATGGTGGAGACATTCTGATCTAAAGCTAAAGCAACAATTAGCTGGGGTCTGGCATAGCTATGTAGGAGGGTCGGTCATGGGAGTAGGGTGTAGACGAAGCCAGCACTGGGGATATACAAAGAGCAAGAGAACAGCCATCTGAGTGGTCTGACCATAACAGGAAGGGAGATGGATGTGGTCAATACCTAAGAGAATGATCCACAGCACAGCACATCAGATAATACAGGTCACATGGCATTTAAGGAAACTGAAAACACAATTCTAGGTAATCTGGTTCAGCTGTAGACTGACAGGAGCTAGCAGGGGACAAAGACTCTACAGTGGTTAGAGAACAGGTAGGTACTGCAGAGAGCGGAGGGGTGTTGAGAGGAGTATGTTCTTGTGGCCTGTGAGACCAAAAGGCAGGGTCACAGAGGGTGAGAAACAGCAGTAATCACTTGAGAGCAAAGAGTAACCTTCACTTACCTTATCTTCAGCTTTGGTTTCTTCCTTTATAGTCGAAACTAGATGACAGTCAGTACCTTTGTCAGCAGCATCTTAAAGGATTGGGGGAAAAATGAGATAAAACTTTCACATTTTGAAGATCTGTTTAAAGATAACATTATAAATAACAGAACCATAGGTCTTATACAAAATTATAATCCTGCAATTATAACAGTCTACTACAATTCTAGTTACCAGCTTCCTGTGTGTAGTTCTAGGCAAAGTTTCTTGTTTATTTTGTTAATTAAATTCCCTCAGCCATTTTATGTATTTTTATACCATTTCTGTTTAGTGTGTGAGCAGGTGATACATACACACAGTTCAAAAGTTTTTAAAATATGAAAGTATAGCATAAACCGTGAAAATCTCTCAGGAGTCTCTACCCACACAGCTACCTTATCTTCCCCCAGGCTATCATGGTTATTAGTTTCTTGAGCTTCCAATGATTCCTTCAGGTATAGTTTAGTTTAGGCAAATATATATATTTCTTTTGAATTCACACAAATGACAAAAAGTACACATAATCTTACAAGTCTTCAGATCACTTTTGAACTCCAGATGAAAGCAAAGATGGGCTAGGGATAAATCCAACAGGATTTCAAACTCAGATCAACTCGTTGAGTGCAGAGGGCAGACGTGATCTTCCTTAGAGCCTCTTTCTTACCCTAGTCAGGTTGTCCTTCCTGAAGCGCTGAGTCATAGAGACTCAGAGTTCTTATAGTCAGGAAGAGCTGGGGAAGAAACTAAAGCTCTGTCTCTGATAAAGAAAAAGCAATTAGCCCTCCGAAAGGGCAGTAAAGGCTGGATGGGTGAGGGGGTGGGGGAGTGGAGGGAGGCAACAGTGGGGGTGAAACTTATAAAAGTTTCTGATGCAAAGCTTACTAGACAGATCAGAATCAAGACCAAGTGATGGGAGCTTCTGACTCCCAGTAAGCAGCTTCAGAATAATTAGGTTTATTCTGGTCTGAAGGAAACAAAATACAATCTTCCCTCAGTATCCACCAGGGTTGGTTCCAGGACTCACCTGAGATACCAGAATCTTCAGATTCTCAAGTCCCTAATATAAAATGCTGCAGTACTTGCACCTAACCTGTAGGCATCATCCCCTTATACTTTTCATCACCTCTAGATAACGTATAATACCTAAAACAATGTAAATACTATGCAAATAGCTCTCAGTTCAGTTTAGTCACTCATTCATGTCTGACTCTTTGTGACCCCATGAATCACAGCACGCCAGGCCTCCCTGTCCATCACCAACTCCCAGAGTTCACTCAAACTCATGTCCATCAAGTCGGTGATGGCATTCAGTGACCTCATCCTCGGTCGTCCCCTTCTCCTCCTGCCCCCAATCCCTCCCATCATCAGAGCCTTTTCCAGTGAGTCAAATCTTCAAATGAGGTGGCCAAAGTATTGGAGATTCAGCTTCAGCATCAGTCCTTCCAATGAACACCCAGGACTGATCTCCTTTAGGATGGACTGGTTGGATCTCCTTGCAGTCCAAAGGATTCTCAAGAGTCTTCTCCAACACCACAGTTCAAAAGCATCAATTCTTCAGCACTCAGCTTTCTTCACAGTCCAACACTCAAATCCATTCATGACAAATAGCTCTAAATACAATGTAAATGCGATGTAAATACTTTCTGGGCACACAACAAATTCAAATTTTGCTTTTTGGAACTTCCTGGCATTTTTTTAAAAAACAGTTTTTATCCCTAACTGGCTGAATCCCAAAAGAGGCACACCCAGATATGGAGGACTGACTATAATTATAAAGAGTTAAAGTTTAATGAGTAAGATAATATTTTCCTAAATTATACATCCTGCTGCAGCTGCTGCTAGGTCGCTTTAGTCATGTCCGACTCTGTGCGACCCCATAGATGGCAGCCCACCAGACTCCCCCGTCCCTGGGATTCTCCAGGCAAGAACACTGGAGTGGGTTGCCATTTCCTACTCAAATGTAACGTGTAAGATACCATGAGAGATAAATGTTTAAATCATGTATTCTTTTTCAATGCTGTGTCTTTAATACATGTATCTAGCTGTTTTTATAAAAGCATTTTCATCTTAGAGCTGTATTATGGTATAAAGCATGTGCAGGGGTCCATTACTACCACAGCTGAGTGCAGGCTCTGGGCGGCACTAATCTAATTCAGTCACAGACACTTATCACAGGCCAGGCACTATTTCGACGCTGGAGGAACAATATAACAAGATGTGCACTAGAGAGCTTGTCACTAAACGGACAAACGACTGTTTTCAGTAGACTGTGGTAAGCCCAGGCTTACGGATACAAATCCAGCCTGGCTGCTTTTCCTTGGGCAAGCTGGCTAGCCTAAGGGAAGTAACAGTTTCCAAAGTGTTGTCTTACACACCTCAACCTATCACAGCGATAACAAATTCCACAAAAATAAGGAACCATTTTTAAACCTTGATGCAGCATTTTCAAATGACTCATTGTAGAGCTGGCACTTGAGTGTCTGCTGACTAGCTTCGGATGTAAGGGAGGAATTAGTTTTGTGCTTGAAGTGATGAAAAGTTTTGGAAATAGATGGTGGCGGTGGTTGCACAATAGTGTGAAAGTAATTAATAACGCTAACTGTGCACTTAAAGATGGTTAAAATGGCAAATTTTATATGTAAAAAATAAAAAATCAAATGATAGTGGTAGAATTTTTCCTTGGGAGTGTTTTTTTGTTCTTTTTTAGCCATCTGAAATATATCTCTCCATTTTGTCTGTTTGGATTCTTTTTACATTTTATTGGTCTAGAAAATCCAAAAGTTTGGAGGCTCCTTCATTATACACCAGTGAGAAAGTAACCGATAGCAAAACTGGTTGTTTTCTAAAATCCAAAAGTTATTTATTTTTAAAAGACCAACTCTGACTCATAACACCTTTTCTTTTCTATTATCTCTATTTCTTAGCAATGAACTGCCCCCCGCCATGATTACACTTTCAATAGAACTAAGAGCAATAGGTAATATTCCCATACCATATTGCTAAACTGTTTCTCTACAACTATTTGTTTTTGTCCTATTGTTTAAAAGATTTCCTCTAAATTACAGAGTGATACAGAGATCAGTTGTTCAGTCATGCCATTGCTTTCATAATTTCATGAAATTGAATAATGTCCTCTAGACTTCACAGCAGAATTCATAAAATAATAATGAAGCCCTGCTGTTTCCCCTGGAGACAACTATGGTCTTGAAGGTCATCAAATCTTTTCAAGTCAATGTCATTGACACTCACTAATAAAAATATGAAGTTCCTGTAACTTACAGATAGACTTTAAAAAAAAAATCGGTGCCCCTAAAATGAGCACATATATGCTGCCTAGTTTTTTCTAGTTAAAGAAAAATTTCAAGGGATAAGCAATACTCATTCTGATGATCCAGGTTTATTTTTACCTTTTGCATTTGATTTGCTTTTCAAGTACCCTGTTGATTGAATAGTTTTGATGTAAGCATTTATTTCAAACTAGCTCACATTTTTGAATCCAAGGATCAGATTCAAATCTTACTCTAGGCGTGACTGTGCAGTCTGTCTTCAGCATTATAGGTTCCCTTTGTTCCTGCCCTCCCCATCTCCAGCTTAGTGTGTTTCCTGGCTGATCCCTGTCATGACAACCTGCCAAAGGCAGCTAAATACAAATCTAAAGCTCAGTGTTCTCATGACATAAACCTGTCACTCAAACAGCTAAGCCCTACCAGAGCCTGCAACAGAACCAAGGGCTCCTGACTCCATGGCTAGAGCTCTTTCCTACATCTTACCTGCTCTGCAATAGGCTGCTCCCACCAGCAGTGTTCAATGCTTTATAATCTGCAGTGCTGAGCTTCTCAAAGCAAGCAAACTAATAAAATGCATTGTTCTAAAGGTCATGTTGGGGATTTAGATTAATGAACACTAATGGCCTTCAGTCACTCAACGTGTTATACATTACAATTTTTCATAGGGTTTTTTGAATTTCAGCCACGGCTTCTGGCATCTTTTACCTCAACAACCCAGCTGTCCAAAAAAATAAGAATGGTAGAAATTTATACATTCTAGCAGTCTTGTTAGAATAATTATTTTGGTGTAGCTTAGTTCTCACCATTATACCACATAAGTCATCATCTACTCACAATGCCAGAGTATAATAGTACCTAAAAAAAAATCAGAAGTTTATACTTCTAAAACACTACAAGATGATTTATAGTTAACCTCAGAAAAAAATTAGAAGTTTCAGTTCCTTAGACAAGACTTTTGATCTGTGCTTTGACTCTTTAATTTATAAAACACTCAGGCCTTGTATTCATTCTGGAATACCTTATGATTATGCTAAACCACACAATAATTTCCAAGTTTCCTATATAACACAGGTGGCATTGTATATATTTTTTTACTCCACATGGTTCAAAACTTTATAATGGAACCATGGAAGGTTAATATACATAAAAATTATATGTAATATCAGGCTGTATCATACTGGAAAAATATAGTGGAAAAACTATGCAGAGTAATAGTTTGGTCAACCACTATTTTAAGTGCTTTCAGGGTCTCATGTCAACTATACATAGTAGATATTACTATCTCTAATTCACATATAAATAAATTGAGGCTTGGGGGTTACACACCTTGCTCAAAGCTAGAGAGCTAGAAACCTAAAGAGGTGAGGTTAGAACAAGGTCTCTGATATATCAAAGCCCTTGTTCCTAACTACTATGATACCCCCTTAACCCAATCCATTTGGGCATTAGCTTTGACTTTAAAGTAAAAAGCATGAGAGAATCAACAATCCAATGAAAAAAAATGGGTAGAAGACCTAAATAGATGTTTCTCCAAAGAAGACATAAAGATGGACAAGAGGCCCATGAAAAGATGTTCAACATTGGTAATTATTAGAGAAATGAAAATCAAAATTACAATGAGATATCACCTCATACCAGTAAAAATGGCTATCATCAAAAAATCCACAAACAATAATCTGGAGAGGGTGTGGAGAGAATGCTGGCAGGAATGTAAATTTGTACAGCCACTATGGAGTACAATATAGACAGTCCTTAAAAAACTAAAAATAGAGCTACTATATGATCCAGCAACCCCATTCCTGGGCATATATCAGAGAAAAACATGGTCCAAAAGGCACTTAATGTTCACTGAAATATTGTTTACAATAGCTAAGCCTTGGAAAACACCTAAATATCCAATAAGGAATGGATAAAGAAAATGTGGTATACAGTGGATATTACTCAACCATTAAAAAGAATGAAATTATGCCATCTGAAGCAAAATGGATGGACCTAGACATTGTCATAAGACAGTAAGGCAAAGAACTATCCTTATGATATCACTTATATGCAGAATCTAAAAAGAAATGATACAAATGAACTTAATTACAAAATAGAGACAAACTCAGACTTACAGAATGAACTTATGGTGGAGGGGAGGAAAGAGGGATAGTTAGGGAATTTGGGATTGACATGTACACACTGCTATATTTAAAATGGATAACCAGCAAGGATCTAATTTATCGCACAGGGAACTTTGCTTGATATTAAGTAACCATCTAAATGGGAAAAGAATTCGAAAAAGAACAGATACATGTATATGTATAACTGAATTACTTTGCTATATACCCAAAACTATCATAACGTTGTTAATCAATTATGCTCCAATATAAGATTAAAGATTTTTTTAAAAAAAACTTGAGAGAATCAGGTAACTTCAACTTTTTGAAAGTCTTATATGGCTTCCCTTGTGGCTTAGCTGGTAAAGAATCCACCTGCAATGTGGGAGACCTGGGTTCAACCCCTGGGTTGGGAAGATCTGGAGAAGGGAAAGGCTACTCACTCCGGTATTCTGGCCTGGAGAATTCCATGGACTATATAGTCCATGGGGTCAACAAGGAGTCAGACACGACTGAACAACTTTGACTTTCACGTCATGTCTCAAGTCCCATCATGGAAAGACCCAGCTCCAGGTGTCCTCCCAAGGTACTGGGTAGATCCACGTAGGGCCTTAGGCACTGCTAAGCAACTTATTAAACAGCACTTTTTCCTCCTCCCAGAAAGAAGACACTAGAAATATTTAAGTAGAACATGGGTGTGGTCATTGAGGATATTGCAGGGGGAATATCATACATGGAGTAGAGCTGAATAGATTTACCTGTTATGCCTTATGAATCTATGGGCCTAAATAAGATGATGAAGAGAATCAAAGGAAATGCTTAATGAGCTGGATTTTTTAAGCTGGATAATGAAGCCATTATCCTTTCTTTTCTAAAAAACTATTCAAGATAGGGCACTGATGGCTTTAAAAGTGGTTAAACTCTTCGGTTTCTGAAAATTAGAACTGATATAAATTAAATATATTGATTTTCTAATATTTTGATTGCTTTACAATAAAAATGAAACCAGTGTGTCCATTCTTGGACACTTTATTTTAAAATCTGAAAGTTACATATGCCATTAAATAACTAAGTTTTGAGGTCTGTCTGGAGATGACCAACTACTCTGCCTGATGACCTGTATACCATTAATGATTCATGACCAAGGTTGATTCAGAACCTCTAGCCTAAAGGAGGAAAGACTGCCTGAAAGGCAGCTTTGGCAGCCTTTGAAAGCTGTGTGCAGATGAGAGGGTACGTGCATCCAGGAGTTCTTGTAGCGCTTTCTCATTTTCAAAGCTTGCACATTCTCAAGAGAGCTCATCAAGGTCAAAAGCACAATGAGCAAACCAGGGGGAACCCCAGAGAAGCCAAGATCTGAAAATAACAGCTGGCTATCCAGAGCCTGGCAGCCCTGCTGACTTGGCAGGCTAGGAATATCGCGGTGCTCTTGGGAAGGCAATAAAGTCCTTGGAGAAAGGAAACTAAAGGGCAAGTCAAGGCAGAAGTGAAGTGAGAAGATTCTGTAAACCAAGACACAGAAAAAGCAGAGAGACAGTAGAAGGAGATTTAAGGGAATAAAGAAATAATTATCTGGTTAATTAGAAAAGAAATATAACTTTGCCATTCAAAGTTTGAGGAATATATTTCAAAATCTGGAGCTTTTTCAAAAACATTCACTAAAAATGCCTTTCTGAAGTCTAGCCTTTGTGTGAAAATAAAATGCATACATGTTGCTTGAAATGCTGCAGAATGGTATATCAGAGGTATGTATCTGAAGGTAGAGATGGGAGAACATTCTAAGTTCTTTGGCCAGAACAGTTCAATGAACGTTAATATGTTGCCATAAGCTTTTCCCTAAATACAATACAGACTTATTGGATTAGAAAGTTCAGCTGAGGAAAGATCAATTCGTCCAATTTGAATTTTGGGGTTTATAGTGATGAAATAATTACAGTTCCCCATCACTTCTCTTGGTCTTATTTCTACATTTTTATATTTTAAATATAGAAGAAAAATGGAATTGATGATGACATCCTCAAACTTCAGATGACTATAGAATCTTATAACCAGTATTTCTCATTGATTGTCATGTACAACTTTCCCTTTCTTCAGTGGCTTAAAAGACATGACAACCTTGTAGAACCCCCCTAGGCACTAGAGGTATCTTTCTCTAATTCAAAGGAGGTCACTGCTCAACAAGGCAGAGAAGCTTATCTTCCATGCTGCTCTTCACCAGATACCCTGTATAGGTAGTATATTTCATATTATAAAAGTCTAAAAGCATATTTTTTCTCTTTTTTTTCAATTATAGCAGAAAATGGCCCCCGTCTGCTGGTGGAAGCAGAGCAAGCCAAGGTGTTCTCACACAGAGGTGGCAATGTTACACTCCGTGTAAATTTTACCGAGACCCTACAGCATTTGGCTCAGGAACCCACAAGATCCGGATTAAGTGGACCAAGCTAACTTCAGATTACCTCAAGGAAGTGGATGTCTTTGTTTCAATGGGATACCACAAGAAAACCTATGGGGGCTACCATGGTAGAGTGTTTCTGAAAGGAGGCGGCGATAATGATGCTTCTCTGGTGATCACAGACCTTACTCTGGAGGATTATGGGAGATATAAGTGTGAGGTGATTGAAGGATTAGAAGACGATACTGCTGTGGTAGCATTAGACTTACAAGGTAAGTATCGTGTTAAACTTAGGAATGACAATCAATCATTGCTTTTTTTCTTTTTTATGACAAGTAATGTCCAGTGGGTACCCCAGTGCTGATGTGAGAAACCAAAAGTCCATGTAAAGCATGTTTCTCTGTAATTTGCAGTCTGTCTACAAATCAAGCTTTCACATTTGAAATTTATACCCAATGGTTATATGCAAAATTGAAGCTATTTGCAAGTAGAAGAAATGTGCAGTGTAACTGAATTAACAATATTCAGGAACTGCCTTGTGCCATTCAAAATTTAAATCTCATTACATAGTTATTAAGAAATGCAGAGTGGAGGCTTTTATTATGCTTCTAAAATTGTCTCTGTTTCAAAATAATGGCAAGTTTGTGAAGGACATCTGCTAACTAAAATAAATTTAGTTGTATCCTATAAAATAACTGTGAAAACTTAATTTAACAAAAAGTAATATCTAGATTTATCTAAATATTCTTGTAAAGAAGTAAATTTTTTAATGGTCCAGAGTCTCCTAGATACTGAATAGCAAATGGTCAAGGCATTTAGGAGAGAGTTTTATTTCTAAATATGCAATACTTTCAGTAGGTTCAGCTTCGCTGGTGGCTCAGAGAGTAAAGAATCTGCCTGCAATGTGGGAGACCCAGGTTCGATCCCTGGGTGGGGAGAGCCCCTGGAGAAGGGAATGGCAACCCACTCCGGTATTCTTGCCTGGAGAATCTCATGGACAGCGGAGTCTGGCAGGCTACAGTCCATGGGGTCACCAAGAGACAGGCACGACTAAGCAACTAACACTCTCAACACTCTTAGTAGGTTCAAAGACCAAAATGTATACAAAGCTAAACAACAAAATGTGCCATCTTGCCTCTACCAAAGCCCTCTACACTTCTCCTTAGTTGATGATATATCTCTAGACACTCTTCATTCATGAATTTGAGCATTTCTTTACATGAGAGAACAAATTTTGACTACATTAATGGAATAGTCCTTCCTTATGTAAACCATAGGTGTTCCTTTTACATTCTAGGATATATTTGTGGCTTTTGGAAAAGTATCTATTTTGTCCACTAGCATACCACTGAAGATGTGACCTTCTGAATCCAATAGAGTACCATTACATGCGTACAGATTTATCAGCTTTGTGTGTCTGATACGTTGCTTGATGTTGTAATGTGCCTTTTTGTGACCTTTTCTTATTTGTAGTTCTTGGCACCTGATTGCACGCCACCTTATACTTAGAGTGTTTATTGATTCACTTTAATATCCATGAACACTGGCATTATTAAAGATGAAAGAAGCAGTTGGCTTAGAGAAGACAGTAATCATTAAATATTAATTGAGGGTCACTTTCTCTTATCAAAGGGGCATCAGGCAATGGAAACTCTAAGATGCTTATGTTAGTCCCAGCTTTGTAAGTATATATTTTGTAACCAGATCAAGTTACTTATCCGTATTGTACATTGGCTTCCAATCTATGAACAATAGCTTGAACTATATTATCAGTTGGTAGTTTTTCTTCTTAAAGTCCATGTTTATATACCACAGTATTTCCTAAACTTAAGTAACTCATATGCCCATATTTGTTATCTCCTTATACTTACTTAAAAATACATTTTAAAAAAATAGAAAACAACATAACTTGCCAGAAATAGAAGGAAACCAGAAAAATAAGTACAATGAATATAAGATCTTTCTAAATTATAACTGCTTGATGATGGCTTTGAGTATGAAGCCTACTGTCCCTTTGAAAAAGAGATTTAGCACATTTTAGAGGATAATACACTTGATAATCAAACTGAGACTTCCTTTAAGACATACTTAGAAATGTTGAAGGGGAATTGTAAGAAGAGTAATTTTTCCTTACAAGCCTGCACCTTCCCAAATCTTCATGTTTTCCATGCTTTCAGGATACTTCTTTACCATATAACTGATAAGCATATGAGCTAAGTAAATGTGCCCAAGAAACCAATTTAATTGATAAATATTTTTAAAGTGCTGTTTTTGTACCATGAGAAACAAAAATTCTAAAACATGGTTCCTTTCATTCAACAATCTTACAGTCCATTAAAGATTCTAAGATACTTTCAAAAGTAAGTACTTTAAAATAAAGTGGAACTTGTTAAAGTAAGTAGGTACAAATTGCTCTAATCATATCCATTTTTATTTTGCTCACTTTCAGTTATGCCCCTGGACAGCTGAAACTTAGGGAAAACTCCTTTCCAAAGGTAACATGGTTAGGAGTAAGAGCTAGGACTAGAATTTGATTTCAAGGGCCCTCAATGAAGTCATTGCTTTTATCTACTATGATCTGGGGATTTGCAGTAAGGAGAAAGTTTCTGTTGCAGTAAAAAAGTAGAAGTTTCAGAAAGGCACTGGTGTTTGACAGCCTCAGTTCTTCTGAAGCTTTCTAAAGATTCTTAAAGGCCCCAAAGTTATGTGGGAGATGATCAAGGGACTGTCTTTTAGTCATACTGCATTAATTGATATGTCTGTTACAGCTGCTAAATCCCCTTCATTGCAGAGTGTTTTTCCATCTTCTTGTGTACTATAGGAAGAGTAGAAACAGTCATTAACCAGAGGATCTGCCTTAAAGTGACTGACATGTCCACATTTAACATTATCTATATGAATCCATTTCTGAACAACTGGAGACAATGCAGTCCTTTAAAAATAAGATCAAAGACCAATGATACCCTGAGCCTTATCCCCTCCACCCCCAGCTGTGATGTTCTCAGACCACAGATTTCTACTGTAACTCTAATCACATTTTTTTTTTGGTAAATATTTGCAAACTTGTCCATCTTCACTTTTCACTTGCTAAATGGAATATAATGGTCATCTGAGTTAAATTCACCCATTCCAGTCCATTTTAGTTCACTGATTCCTAAAGTGTCAAGGTTCACTCTTGCCATCTCCTGTTTGACCACTTCCAATTTACCTTGATTCATGGACCTAAGATTCCAAGTTGCTATGCAATATTGTTCGTTACAGTATCAGACTTTACTTCTGCCATCAGTCATACCCACAACTGGGCATGGTTTTCATTTTGGCTCCATCTCTTCATTCTTTCTGGAGTTGTTTCTCCATTCTTCTCCAGAAGCATATTGGGCACTTATGACCAGGGAGTTCATCTTTCAGTGTCATATTTTTTGCCTTTTCATATTGTTCATGGAGTTCTCAAAGCAAGAATACTGAAGTGGTTAGCCATTCCCTTCTCCAGTAAATAGTTTATAAGTGAGTGAATGTTTGATACAATGGGTTTATACTTTCAATACAAAAAAGTCTGCATGCAAAGGAAGGGCCATGCAATGGAAAGCACTCTAAAGGAAGAGACACTTGATATGGACCATGAGAGGTGAACTTTGTAACTTCATAGCATAGAGACCATGACAAAATGGGAAAGAGAACATCACAGATTGAAGGAGAAATGCTTCAAAGGCCAAAATGTGAGTAACAGATGCCACAGGTAGTTAGCATCCAGTTTGACTGACTTAAGGCTCAGCATGGCAATAGGGTGGGATAAATTTTTTTTACTTTTCATTATCACCAATTTCAAATGTTTGAAAGAGGAGAAAGACTGTGAAGAAGAGTATAATGTGTCTCTATATATAATCATCCAGCTTCAAAAAGTGTCATCAGATAGCCAATCTTACTTTAGCCTGCTTTACCCACTGAATAATTTTCAAGAAATATACAGGGTATCATTTTATCAATATATTTCAACTTGAGATAAGAATTCATTTAAAAATAAAACTACAAAAATCTTAACGATAGCCACAGTGGCATCATAGAATAAAATCTGATGAACCGTGATTGCTAAGAACAGACCCTATGAAGGACTTGACAATTTCCACCTCAGTTCAGTTCAGTTCAGTCACTCCGTCGTGTCCGACTCTTTGTGACCCCATGAATCACAGCACGCCAGGCTTCCCTGTCCATCAACAACTCCTGGAGTTCACTCAACTCATGTTCATCGAGTTGGTGATGCCATCCAGCCATCTCATCCTCTGTTGTCCCCTTCTCCTCCTGCCCCCAATCCCTCCCAGCATCAGAGTCTTTTCCAATGAATCAACTCTTCGCATGAGGTGGCCAAAGTACTGGAGTTTCAGCTTTAGCATCAGTCCTTCCAATGAACACCCAGGACTGATTTCCTTTAGAATGGACTGGTTGGATCTCCTTGAGTCCAAGGGATTCTCAAGAGTCTTCTCCAACACCACAGCTCAAAAGTATCAATTCTTCAGCACTCAGCTTTCTTCACAGTCCAACTCTCACATCCATACATGACCACTAGGACCTTAATATGCTGTCTAGGTTGGTCATAACTTTCCTTCCAAGGAGTCTTTTAATTTCATGGCTACGTTAACCATATGCTGTGATTTTGGAGCCCCCAAAAATAAAGTCTGACACTGTTTCCACTGTTTCCCCATCTATTTCCCATGAAGTGATGGGACCGGATGCCATGATCTTCGTTTTCTGAATGTTGAGCTTTAAGCCAACTTTTTCACTCTCCTCTTTCACTTTCATCAAGAGGCTTTTTAGCTCCTCTTTACTTTCTGCCATAAGGGTTGTATCTCTGCATATCTGAGATTATTGATATTTCTCCTGGCAATCTTGATTCCAGTTTGTGCTTCTTCCAGCCCAGCATTTCTCATGATGTACTCTGCATGTAAGTTATATAACCAGGGTGACATTATACAGCCTTGATGTACTCCTTTTCCTATTTGGAACCAGTCTGTTGTTCCACGTCCAGTTCTAACCGTTGCTTCCTGACCTGCATATAGGTTTCTCAAGAGGCAGGTCAGGTGGTCTGGTATTCCCATCCCTTTCAGAATTTTCCAGTTTCTTGTGATCCACACAGTCATAAACTTTGGCATAGTCAATAAAGCAGAAATAGATGTTTTCCTGGAATTCTCTTGCCTTTTCCATGATCCAGTGGATGTTGGCAATTTGATCTCTGGTTCCTGTGCCTTTTCTAAAACCAGCTTGAACATCTGGAAGTTCTTGGTTCACGTATTGCTGAAGCCTGGTTTGGAGAATTTTGAGCATTACTTTACTAGCGTGTGAGATGACTGCAGTTGTGCGGTAGTTTGAGCATTCTTTGGAATTGCCTTTCTTTGGGATTGGAATGAAAATGGACCTTTTCCAGTCCTGTGGCCACTGCTGAGTTGTCTAAATTTGCTGGCATATTGAGTACAGCACTTTCACAGCATCATCTTTCAGGATTTGAAATAGCTCAACTGGAATTCCATCACCTCCACTAGCTTTGTTCGTAGTGATGCTTTTTAAGGCCCACTTGACTTCACAGAGAATTTTGAGCATTACTTTACTAGCGTGTGAGATGACTGCAGTTGTGCGGTAGTTTGAGCATTCTTTGGAATTGCCTTTCTTTGGGATTGGAATGAAAATGGACCTTTTCCAGTCCTGTGGCCACTGCTGAGTTGTCTAAATTTGCTGGCATATTGAGTACAGCACTTTCACAGCATCATCTTTCAGGATTTGAAATAGCTCAACTGGAATTCCATCACCTCCACTAGCTTTGTTCGTAGTGATGCTTTTTAAGGCCCACTTGACTTCACATTCCAGGATGTCTTTCTCTAGGTGAGTGATCACACCATCATGATTATCTTGGTCTTGAAGATCTTTTTTCTACAGTTCTTCTGTGTATTCTTGCCACCTCTTCTTAATATCATCTGCTTCTCTTAGGTCCATGCCATTTCTGTCCTTTATCGAGCCCATCTTTGCATGAATTGTTCCCTTGGTATCTCTAATTTTCTTGAAGAGAGCTCTAGTCTTTCCCATTCTGTTGTTTTCCTCTATTTCTTTGCACTGATCACTGAGGAAGGCTTTATCTCTCCTTGCTATTCTTTGGAACTCTGTATTCAGATGCTTATATCTTTCCTTTTCTCCTTTGCTTTTCACTTTTCTTTTCACAGCTATTTGTAAGGCCTCCTCAGACAGCCATTTTGCTTTTTTGCATTTATTTTCCATGGGGATGGTCTTGATCCATGTCTCCTGTACAGTGTCATGAACCTCATTTCATAGTTCATCAGGCATTTTATCAGATCTAGTCCCTTAAATATATTTCTCACTTCTACTGTATAATCATAAAGGATTTGATTTAGGTCATACCTCAATGGTCTAGTTGTTTTCCCTACTTTCTTCAATGTAAGTCTGAATTTGACAATAAGGAGTTCCTGATCTGAGCCACAGTCAGCTCCCGGTCTTGTTTTTGGTGACTGTATAGAGCTTCTCCATCTTTGGCTGCAAAGAATATAATCAATCTGATTTCAGTGTTGACCATCTGGTGATGTTTATGTGTAGAGTCTTCTCTTGTGTTTTGGAAGAGGGTGTTTGCTATGACCAGTGCATTTTCTTGGCAAAACTCTATTAGTCTTTGCCCTGCTTCATTCCACATTCCAAGGCCAAATTTGCCTGTTACTCCAGGTGTCTCTTGACTTCCTACTTTAGCATTCCAGTCCCCTATAATGAAAAGGACATCTTTTTTGGGTGTTAGTTTTAGAAGGTCTTGTAGGTCTTCATAGGATGTTCAACTTCTGCTTCTTTAGTGTTACTGGATGGGGCATAGGCTTGGATTACCGTGATATAGAATGGTTTGCCTTGGAAAAAAACAGAGATCATTCTGTCATTTTTGAAATTGCATCCAAGTACTGCATTTTGGACTCTTTTGTTGAGCCCAGATGGCTACTCCATTTCTTCTAAGGGATTCCTGCCCAAAGTAGTAGATATAATGGTTTTCTGAGTCTTGGATAAATGCTCACAGTGCAGCAATTATATACATAAGAATTGGAAGGCTATGGTAAACCACATGCAGCAGAAGAGATATCTTGTGGTTATCATTTACTAGCTCTTATTCCAGGTTCTGACCTTTTTTCACTATCAGTTACATGCTTACATAGGGTCATCACACAATCAGGCAAGTTCTGCTTATGCTCCTTGTCAATGTTCTAACATGCATAAATAAGACCAAAGAAGTGTATCATTTTAAATGTCATAATTAAGCTGCCTTTCCAACTATAATTGTACAATGTCTTTAATCATATTGGCCCTTAATACCAGATTAAATGCTATGTTGTTCAAAGAATTTTCCCAATTAGAAAAAAAGATTGTTCTACTTCAAGATGCCAAAACTGTATGGTTTGTATTTATAAGATTCTCTTCTGTCCTGGCAGAGAAGGCAATGGCAACCCACTCCAGTATTCTTGCCTGGAGAATCCCAGGGATGGGAGGGCCTGGTTGGCTGCCATCTATGGGGTCGCACAGAGTCAAACATGACTGAAGCAACTTAGCAGCAGCATTCTGTCTTGGAGTCATATTTGTGTGTGTGTGTGTGTACACATACAATCATAGACTTTTTGCAGAAAGACACCACACCCCAAACTCCAGGTATCCTAGAGTACTCAGTATAATGCCTGCTCTTAGTTGCATTTTAAAGTCTGTTTTTCAAATCACACTGATTTTTTTTTTTAAGTATACCCTTTTGAAAAAATGACCTACATGTGAGTTGGAATTAGCAGTGGAAGCATAATTTTTTTCATGTAGAATCTTGGATAGGGTAAAGCCATCTGATGACTACCAAATTACCCACACTGCTAGAAACAACATCCAGCTAGAGATAAGCCTTATATAACAAGGAGAGTGTCCCCAGAAATTCATGAGTAGCTTGGCTTATAGACTTCATGTGAGCAATTGATAAATATATAGATAATGATATGAAAACCATGACATTTGTACTTCCAATCTTCCACTGTATTATTGGTCTTCCACTGATGAAAATGGGGCCAATTCACAAAAATATGATCTGAGAACTTTTAGAAATAGAAAGCTAATTTCATATATGTATGTAACCCTGAAAGGCATTCTGAGAGATACTGTGGAAAGTAAAAGTGTTCTGGATGCCCTCTACCTTTTTATTATTAAAAGTATTTACTTTATGGAGTTACTGAAATTTCCTTTAGCTTTAATATGCACCATGGCATGAAAATCTTTCACATACCCAACAAATTGATATTTGCCAACAACTAAGATGAACTGGACTGTGCAATTATAAGTCTTAAAGAAAATGCTTTTAAAACATATTTCAATTCACTAAACTACTCACATCACTTGATATTATCCTTTTCCTGTGATGGATCTTTCTTATTAATCCCCTTTGTAGTAATGCATACCAGCCTTTCAGGGAAAAGTAAAGAGCTTTTGATTATATTTTGACATGTAAGTATAAAATAATCATACTTGGAAAATAATCATATACCCTTCTTTCTCACTCATGAAAGTTTAACTTTTCTTATTTTTGTAATGCTGGATGAAAGTAATCACCATTTGCTCCATAATTCAACTGTAGGAATTGCACATTTTTCCACAGAGCCAAGAAAGTTTCTGCAGTTATAGTCTTAGATGTTGAAATCTTAACTAGCTGGAAGTAAAACGAGTAAATAAATAAATACTAACAAACATGTTCCAGAAATGCCCCCACTTGTACAAAACATCTGACTGTTGAAATGTGTACAATAAACTGAAACTTTTAAAATGCTGGTGAGGATGTGGAAATTGACCTCAAATTTACTCGGAATTTGTTCTTTCCAGCATCAAACATTGATTAAAATCTGCTAAGTAAATTTTTTGAGTTACTGTAAGTTGACCATTTACTCTCACCATTGAAAAGGGGTGAAATTTTAATATAGGATTACACTTTGACTTTGAGAAATGATTGCGTAAAATTATGTTAAATGTAAAAGGAACTAAAAAATATATTACACTGTTTTAGGAACTAAATCAAACATAATTCAATGCTTAATCAAGGACAAATGACTAAAGAAAAAATTTCCGCAATGCCTACCTACGGGAGTTCACCAAATCAGTCTGGTGAATTAAAACTTGAGAGGTTGCCTAGGTCTTTAAAACTATTACAAATTAAAATAGCCTGCTTTCTCCACTGTTACCTTCTCAAGCTATTTGGGAAATGGAATTCAACCTAAATGGTTGAATCTAGGTTTGTATATGTGGAGATTTTTCTCTCACTTAAGGTCTAGCTGTCAAGGAAAGCTCTACTGGAAAAATGAAATATTTTCCTTTCCATTGGCATTCCTGGGCTTGCTGAGAAAAGAAGATGCACAGCGTGAGGGGACTGGGGACACAAAAGCGTCCCTTCTCAGGGCTGTCTGGGCTCTTAGTTGGATGCCTGGGCACAGCCCTTCTTAGAAGGAGTCGCCTCCAGGCTTTCCCTGCCCCCACCCCCCCATCTGTACAGGGGGCAGAAGCAACCAAGAGAGTCTTTTCCTCCTTACTTTTGGCTCCAAGTCAGCTTACAGATCTCTCAGCCAAGAACCTGAGAAGGCAGGATGAGATCAGGAAGCCTTCCTGGATCTCTGCCTCTAGAGTGGATGGTGCCAGCTGGACTGCCCTGAGGGACAAATGTGTCCTACAGAGCCCTTCAGTGGACATGACTTGATTTGGGCTCTTGAAATTTCTTCCTGTAGAATATTCCAGGACAATTGATAAAAGAGAACATTTCCTGTGCAACTGGTTACAATCGTGCATCCATCTTGCACAGGGTCTAGAGTCTCGTAAAATAGCACATTTGGTATAATCCACCAAATTACTGTGTGAGTCAGACAATTTTTTACATTCCACATGCTAAAATATGAATTATTACTCATTACAATAAAAAATTTAAGGTAAAATTTATTTTCTTTTAGCAACCTTGGAGGAGACATTTTGACTCAGTGGTCCTTCATAAAGTCCAACAAATGATACAATTTTGCTTTTTTTATGATGCAACCCTTATTTTTTAAAGAAACTGTGCAGAAAGTTGTGAGACAGCTCAATCACCTCCCGTAATAGTCTGATTTGAACCAACCTAAAGAAGTGCTTTGGAAAACTGTTGCACATTCCCAGGCAAAGTCAAGTGCCAAATCTTCACCAAGTGCTACATTTACTAAGGGTTTTTGTCCTCTAAAATATTTAATTCTTTGGCAGATGTCTATTTTGTACCTACCTTTTATAGGACAAGCTTCTAAAGACTTTTGTTTTCTATTTGCAATATCAATGTTTAGAAAAGCTTAGTTTCAGTTTGCAATGCATGAATACAGAAGCTGAAAAATAGTAATAGAAATATTTTAAAATGAAAGCTTTTTGTGTTATTGTATTGTTCAAGGAGAGAAAAAAAATAAGATTAACTTAAGCTACAGTAAAAGCTGAGACAAATGAATAAAAGAGCCAGGATGCTTTCTATGGAAGTGCCTCACTGTAAAAAATTACCCTACTAATATGAAATAAGACTTCTTAATTAGGTTTTTGTTAGATATGCAAAAGGTAAGTTCACCGGGAGGGCAACTTGAAAACTATAATTTGCAGATGAATCATTTCAGAAAGGAGAATTATGAGGCTTGAGTTGAATGCTTAGTAAAACAGGTAAATCACTGAAGTTACCAGACCAAATAGCTCATTGTGAAAAGCTCAGAGCTGAGAGTCTATTTGAAGGGAAATGGGACCATTAGAAAACACTGCAAATTGAACAAAAAGCTGCTATTTCATCTGATGGTGATTCTGTTTTCCCCACCCAAGTGGGATTTGCTTATAGTTCTTACTATTTGTGCCACTAACGAGTCCTTGCTTTCTCCTTTGGACAGGTGTAGTATTCCCTTATTTTCCAAGATTGGGGCGCTACAATCTCAATTTTCATGAGGCACAGCAGGCTTGTCTGGACCAGGATGCTGTGATTGCCTCCTTTGATCAGCTGTATGATGCATGGCGGAGTGGGCTGGACTGGTGCAACGCTGGCTGGCTCAGTGATGGGTCTGTGCAATATCCCATCACAAAACCCAGAGAACCCTGTGGAGGCCAGAACACAGTGCCTGGCGTCAGGAACTACGGGTTTTGGGACAAAGATAAAAGCAGATATGATGTGTTCTGTTTTACATCCAATTTCAATGGTAAGATATTAACCATACTACCTTGTTTGCTATCCCAGAGACCAATATATACTATGATATGACATTAAAATTTTAATCTTATCTACTTAAAAAAAGAAAAATCTTTGAAGTATTGCTTCATACAAAAGAAGCTCTGTAATATCATAATTTTTAAAATCCCCACAGATACCAAGCACAAGTACATATTTCCATGATTCTTTGGTTTTATTGCATCCAACTGTTGCTGTGAAATAGTTTGTCATGTTTTATGGAGTCTTTTTCTTACTGCCAAAGATGCTGCTGCCACTGTGTGCCCTCCATAGGATATAGATCTCTCCACTGAAGTAAGGATGGCATCAGTGTCATGCTCTTCTTTAAATAAATGTCAATTTATTCATAGATCATCAGCAAAGCTTAGGATAGAGAGCTTGGATAAAGAGAGAGCTCTGATTAAGAGAACTTTGCAAGAAAATTAAGTAGAAAGAACACTGGAGGCAAAAGCAGAAATGAGAGATCCAGGCTGCGTCAGTACTGATGACTGATTAGTTGAATTCAGCACAACTCCCAGACCTATCTTGCTTCTTCCAGAACCAGTAATGTGACAGTGGGGCCTAGTGCAAAATGAAAATGCGGGCTCCTTGTTAAAAAAAAATCAAGAATTTTAAGATGACACAGTAGAACATTAAATCAAGTATGAGGCCCAGTGTAACTGTGCAGGTTGCAAACCCATGAGGCTGGCCCAGGTCCCATTATTTTACAGTTTAGTTGCCTGTTGATATGCTATGGGGAAAACAGAAAGGAATCAGGGATCAACAAAAGGTCAGACAGTAAATATGTTTGGCTTTGTGAGCCATATGCTCTCTGCTGCAACTACTTCATGTAGCTTTGTATACTACAACACAAAAGCCACCAGGAACAATCTTAAACAGATGGCTGTGGCTATGTTCTAATAAAACCTCACTGGACTCATGTGCTATAGTTTGCCAGCCTTGGGTACAGGTGATAGAACTAACCCTCTATTAATGCTTCCATGACCACTACGCGTTCTCCAAATTATACCCTTTTAGTCTAGAAAGAACTGACAAGCACTAATTTAGACTTCAATAATCTATATTTGAAGAGAGGCAGGAGGGTATCAGGGCTTCCTTGATAGCTCAGTTGGTAAAGAATCCACCTGCAATGCAGGAGACCCTGGTTTGATTCCTGGGTCGGGAAGATCCACTGGAGAAAGGATAGGCTACCCACTCCAGTATTCTGTATAGTCCATGGGCTCCCAAAGTTAAACACGACTGAGTGACTTTCACTTTTCAGGAAGGTATCACATGACAGCGTGTAACCTGGTAAGAGTCTGATCCTATTCTACTTGAAACTAAAAGTCTGAGAAAATCTTGCACTGGTAGGTGACTATGACTTTAGTTAGTTGGTGACATATTTTATACTTTTTATGCATATTTAGTACAAATTGAAGGAATCTTGGTAAGGAACACTACTGAGGTAAGTGGTTGAGGCTAACTTGCTCTTTTTTGTGAAATCAAGAAATGGTTAGGTGTCAGAGCTCCCACAGAGGGAAGCTGGAAAAAACAACTTACTCCTTTCCTCTCTGCTAGTGAGTGAACAGACTGGGTTCACATTCTAAGTCCGCACTATTTATGGCAAGTGACTTCCTGTATGTTTTGCATTTTCATACTGTAGTCTTTGAATAAGAATAATGCCTTATTGATACCTGTAATGAAAAGGACTTGAGGGCTTTTGATTTTTTTTTAAATGGACTTTTCTGTCAGGAATGTTTTTTGATCCTTTCACATTCAAATTTTGCCTCTCCAGAAACTTGTGCTGGGCTTCAGTCTTGCTACAGCTAGAATTTAAATAGCTCTTGCTTTTAACATGGAATTCTGTCTTCTCTAATGCCACAGAAGGGCCCTTTTAGCCACTAATTGGCTAACAGAGACTGCATCTGTCATTTCCCTTTTCTTTTTCACCACTCTAAAAGGGCATGTCTGAACACACATTACGGGGGCAAGGAAAAAACCAATTTAATGGTGAGAGATCTAGGGTTACTGCCTTTAACTGACTAGCCTATGTTTCAGAACCTCTACAGACACTGCTCTATATCCCTCCCGCGTTGAGAAACACTTCCATTTGGGGCTCTTTCCATCTCTCTTGGGCTAAGCTCCAGACAGGCCACTGACCCTCTTTCCTTCTCTCTGCAGGCCGATTTTACTACCTAATCCACCCCACCAAGCTGACCTACGACGAAGCGGTGCAGGCTTGTCTCAATGATGGTGCTCAGATTGCTAAAGTGGGCCAGATATTCGCTGCCTGGAAACTTCTGGGATATGACCGTTGCGATGCAGGCTGGTTGGCGGACGGCAGTGTCCGCTACCCCATCTCTAGGCCAAGAAGGCGCTGCAGTCCTAGCGAGGCTGCGGTGCGCTTCGTGGGTTTCCCAGATAAAAAGCATAAGCTATATGGTGTCTACTGCTTCAGAGCATACAACTGAGCGTGACCCTAAAACACGTCAGTTTGAAAGTCATTAAGAACATGTGAAGTGAAAGGTGTTTGTTTTTTTTTTTCCAATATGAACTCATGCAAGTTACCAAAACTGTGATAACCCTTTTTTACTTACTGTAAAAAGTCATTTTCATAAAGACCAATTCATTAATTTGTTTTTGTAAAGCTATTATCATTCAATATATATTATAAATTAATATAATTTTAAGGGAAGCACTACATATGGAGGTTTTAGAGCCAAACTGTTTAGGCTACATCATCCCAATGAAGTATCCTTTCATGATCGGGGCATGCAATAGTTTGAGGATTGCTAGGATTAAACTAAGGAAAGTAAAGCTACTCAGAGCAGCAGCTGCCACAAGCACAAATTTTACACATTTGTACAATTTTGAAATGCACTACAATAAACAGATTAGAAACAACAGATTTGAAATATAGGCTTCTTTACATAAACTGAGGTTCTGAGAGGTTGCACAACACATAGTTTTGCAAGGGAACAATCTACACTTTTCTAAAATATTTCAAAGCTCCGATAGTCAGAATATTTTACTCTTTAAAATCCTGCCTTTCTGACCAAAAAAAAAAAAAAAAAATCAGATGGACTCCAATATATGACAAGCACAGTTAAAACTCCTTAAGACCCCCATTTATATGAAGTATGAAACTAAAATAAGCAGATCATATTTAACCAGTGAGAGATTCCTACCTTCTTCTAATTAAAATTATACATGCCTGAGAAGAACTGTTTTCTTTTGAGTAGCTTTACTGAATTATATTTAAATTCTAAGGGCCGTTTGCTAAGCAGCATTTAGCATCTACTCAGGGCAGTTATATAGATAAACTGCTGGACAGAAAAATTGTAAAATTTAGCAGCTTGATTTTATGTTAGCCTATGAAGTATTATTGTCCTATAAAATTAACTTTAAAATATTTAATATTTCCTTCTTACTTACATGACATGACAAAAATTTAAATCATAGAAGGAATAAATAACTATACTTGCCTAACCAAGAAATAAGAACCCAATTTTCAGAATTCTTATTATTCCTATTTGTATACAGACTAGGAAGTCCAACTGGTGCCTGTGTTTGGGTAAAAAAATCAACAAAGTAGTTTTAACCTTTCTCCATATAGAAAATGTGAACAGTGATGGATGTCACTTTCTTGCTGATCATCATCAGGCTTAAATGAAATGCTGAAGCTGTCAAAGAGTTTACACTAAAATCTTCAGGGCTTTATATGAAAGGGTAAGACCAGCTTCAAAAAACAACTTTCCCCATTAGCAGCTCCAATCTTAAATAAAGCTCGGTTTTCCTATATTTTTATGAGTGTTGAAACCCCACAGGGACCAATATTTGTATTCAAATTACATTTCATGGTTTCCCATTGTTTCACAATGAGTTCTAATAAATGGGATTTAGTATAATAATCCAAGTATGACACAGCTGATATGCTTTAATGAATGTTTTTATGTAGATTTTCCTCCCATGAACATGAGTAAATAAATCTGTTTCCTGAATTGATTGTGGTTGCCTTCAAAGCTCTATAATAACTCTAATGAATTTACTCTATAAATGTAGAGTTATGTGTGTGGAAGGTATAGGACATTGGAAGTCCATGAAACCATAACTATATTCATATATTATCTAGGCAGAATATTGTAAATAAAAGTAGATCATTTCTTCTGTCAAAAGCATATCTGGAAATTTTCAGATGCTTTACTATTCAAAGATGAGAATGTATGCATGCACATTTTTACAGTAGGTTGGATATGCAAATTGTACAAAAATATAAATCCAAAGAGACTGTAGTTTAACTCAAACACTGCTGATACAAATAGAATTCAAACTCTAAATTAAAAATACCTGAATGGTCTAAGATAATATGAATATATTATTTAAAGAGGGACTATCTCCAAAACAGTGACTCTAGTACCTCAAAAATGGGGTCAGCTCACTGGAGGAAATCCATACTTGAATGATTATTACTCACATTACAAGAATATTATTAGAAGTACAAGTGGAAAGAAATTTCTATTGAAGCAGATATACAAATTTCAGTTATTGCTGCAAAACTCTACCTTTATAATATTAAGCATAGTAACATTTCTTAACTTTTGAATACTTACTACTATAGGAATTGGTGCTGATAAAAATCTTTGGAATGACTGTTAGCTGACTAAAGTCTATACTGACGGCACAACATTTTTCCATGCTTGGGGGAAAAGAAATCTTAACAGAATGAATACTGCTGAGCAGAATTTTTATCTTCTGACTTCTCCCAAAGGATCAGAATTCCCATACCCTTTTGGACTCCTCCTTGAATAAGAGTTTCTTTTTAATGTTCTTATTTTGCCATTTTCACCAAGTATCTATTTTCCTATTTCCTTCCTCAAGATATTTCACTGAGAGTGTCTGAAACAAAAGGTTATACTAACACAGTTCCTAACGGAAAGTTGGTACAACACTGGCTAACATTGGCTAATTCAACAATTGCTACTCAGACTTGGGTACTAAGAACAACAGAGGGATGAGGTGGGAGTCTGGTTAGAAAATCTTGCTTTGATCATTTCGTTCATAATTAACACTTGGCCCATTTAAGGAACAAAGTATATCTGCATATTTCACTACAAGCCTACATTTGAAAAAACAGACAAGAAGAAATGATACCTATAAAAGGCAGTATAAGAATGAAAACAAGTTAGTTACATTGACACTGGAAGCTATCTTTTACCAACTGCTGCCATGTTTTATCACAGTAATTTCTAGTCAACTATGGTATTTGTAAATTTAAACTTTCTTTCAAAGAAAGGGGGCCGGTACCTGTTAAAGTTTTATTTTATGCAATAATATAGTCGCTTATTATTTTGGCAGTTAGAAGTAGTCTCAAAGGAGATTCCAATTTGGTTGCTGGCAGCCATACTGGGTTTCTTGATTTCAGTGCTCCAAAGAACATGGTGGTCTCAAGGAGTAGTTGATCACTAAGGAGGGAAGGATGAAAAGGGAATCACTTATTCATTCTCAGCATAGAATACATAAGGAATGATCAGTGGATAACTGACATAGTTGTGTTGAGAAGTTAACTGTACCATAGCTCACTACTGCCAGCACAGCAATGATGTACAATGAAAGAAATGAAAAATACAAAAGTCATTATTAAGCCACCTGATTAAAAGGAAGTCAGTATTTAAAGGCATTTAATACCTACTGAGTACAAATCTGAAAAGAACCATATCTGTATCACAAAAAAAAAAAAATGTTTTCATTTTCTGTAAGACACAATGAACTGGTAAACAAACATTAAAAGTCAATTTTGTGTTACTGCAGTATCTCTTGATTCTTCTGAGTTGTAGAATCTTAGCTATTTTTCTTTGTGTCAAATCCCATAAATGCATTATTTCAAGAAAAGACATTTAACTCATCCTTGCTCTGATACAGTTGACTTCAAATTGTAAACACCTACCAACTCCCATTTCCTATATTTTGCAAAGTTATCAACAACAGCAACAAAAGGAGTATATCTGTAGTATAACTAAATCAGCAATAGTATTATCCCCAAATCTACTATGATTCAAATCTACTATATTTTGTTCATCTGGTTAGCAGTGCCAGGAATCTGTAGTATCCTCAAATAGATTTATATATTTAAACTACATATGTAGCTAAATTTTAAAAAAGTTTTTAATTTTCTTGCTGAAGTCCTTCTCAAGCACTTTATACTTCAATAAAAAGGAACATATTTGTTAATATTTCCATCCCTTCTGAATTTTCAATGTGGAAGACAGTTTCTGGATATTTCTGTTATTTAAAAGTGGATTCTTGAGTGCAAGAGTCTATTACTGGTACAATGACTTGAATGCAAGCATATCTAAAACAATTTGGGTTACTGACATTCAAACAGAAAGGTTTACTTTAATTTTTTTCCCATACTTACTTGGAATACATTGAACAGCCTTGGAGAAAAAAGTCTAAGGGTAACATGAAATTAAATCATGTTTCTTTAATGTTTAAGTTTTCACACAGATGAAAGGTATCATCTTAATTTTTCCAGCAAATCTCTTGTATTTTTATGGCCAAATCACACACAAACTTGCTTGGTACTAATACTGAAAGGTCCTATGGGTTTCCATCAGTTCAGTTCAGTTCAGTCGCTCAGTCATGTCTGACTCTTTGTGACCCCATGAAGTGCAGCACACCAGGCCTCCCTGTCCATCACCAACTCCTGGAGTTCACCCAAACTCATGTCCATCGAGTCAGTGATACCATCCTGCCATCTCATCCTCGGTCGTCCCCTTCTCCTCCCAGCATCAGAGTCTTTTCCAATGAGTCAACTCTTTGCATGAGGTGGCCAAAGTATTGGAGTTTCAGCTTTAACATTATTTCTTCCAAAGAGCACCCAGGACTCATCTCCTTTAGAATAGTGCTTAAATAAAAACAAGTTCTCTGTTCGGATGTGGTGCCCTTAATTCCCTATCAAGTGACAAGGTTTAATACTAAGACTGTCCTTGAGCAGAAGGGACCTTGTCTAGGATGATATGCAAGAATTGTTGATTAGTTATTCACTTGTATCTGACTCTTTGCAGCCTCATGAACCTCCAGGCTCCTCTGTCCATCTTATTTTCCAGGCAACAATACTGGAGTGGGTTGCCATTTCCTTCTCCAGTGAATCTTTCTGACCCAGGGATCAAACATGCATCTCCTGCATTGGCAGATGGATTCTTTACTGCTGAGCCACCAAAAAGTAAAGTTTTACATAAGGCATTACTGGGTAGTATGATTTCTTCAGCCCTTCATTTAGCATTATTTAGAGGGCACAGCTTAAGATGACTCTGGAGTCCTTATCTCTCTGTGGGTGATGTATTTAGGATACTGACAGCAGGCTACTTGCTTCAGTCTTTAGAAGGAAATTCACTGCACACACTTTTTTTAATTTTCACTAAGAACAAGTGAAGCTTATTTTCTCTGTATTTGTTTCAGACCAATAAAGTTCTGTCACCTCTATAGCTACTCATCATCTGAGATGACCTGGGTCAGCCCAGAGAGTAGCTCCATGTCTTCTATGAAATTAAACAATTTTCCTTCTCAGCTTATCCCTGTCCACTGAAGTTGTCCAGTTCCACATGCCTCCATTATTAAAAGATGCCTCTTTCTTTCAGTTGGTGTCTGACTGCAGTGTGAGCTGTGTTTATTCAAGGGATTATTCTCAAGGTAGAGAGAAAGCTCAGATTCTTCATTTTCTAACAATGAGCCTATGGTTTGATCAACAAATATGAGATTCTCAGATGGTGGTAAATTCTAAGAATACCACATTCCCATATTTTTCTTTCTAAGTAAGGGGCTCAATTGGCAGCTCTTCATTCTGCTTGAAATATCTGGGATTTAAAAAAAAATTTTTCACTATTTCTCTCTTTGATTTTAGTCAATTAAAATTTTGCCTGCCAAAACTCGTACATATGAGTAGAAAACAAAAAGCAGGAAATTTTGAAGTTCTAAGTTTTTGAAAGGCCCTTCTTTGAAAATGCTGAGAATCTTACATGTGAATCTGAAAGAAAACTACAGAACCATTCATTTATTATTCTGATGAATAAACATATTCGTGTGTAATGATTGCTGTGAGCCCAGGGAAAAGATAAATAAAGTACTTTGTGGCTCTGCTTGTACTCGAGGTCAGCCAAACTGAACATCCTTGCTCCTGGGAAAGCACTTAATTCCTGTGCTGAGAGCCCAACTTCAAGTGACCGAGAAGCAAAATCTGCTATTATAATAGAAAAAAAAAAGTTTTTTAAAGGCCAACATTTCAGTTCAATATACATGAAAATTTAGTAATATATTAAAGCAGTTGGCAGCATATTAGAGTCACCTAGGGAGCTTTAGAAAAACCTTGAGGCCTGGGTCTCTTTCCCATAGATCATGGTCAAAGGTGCAACCTGGACATCAGGATTGTTCGAATCTTCCCTTACAGACCTCTGGTAAATCTTAATGTGTAGTCAGGGTTGAGAAACACTGGTCTTAACAGACTTAGCAGGAAAAAAATCAAAACCATTCCACTGATATATGGTTGGACTGATATTTATAGTTTGCAATTTAAAAAAATTTAAAAAATAGTATAATTGGTTTGAATTTGATCAAACTCAGAAATTCTTCAAATGTGAACATTGGATTCATTTTATTTGCTCTTTTTCTCCAAGTAACAATTCCCATTAATTAGCAGATGTGTTCTAATAAGCTGTTTTTCTGCCTGCCTGCCCTATCACTGTCACTTCTGTAAAAGCTACTCTATCTACATATAGCCTAACTTCAAATTCTTTCCCATCTAAGCTACCAAAATCCGAGGGCTATACAATAATTGTGTAAAACATTTTGGGGACAAGAATTCAAACTCTACTTGAAGCCAATTGCTTCTGACATTTAGTTATATTTCAGGAAGAACTTATTCTCACAGTGAGCTTTATATTACAACATGGACCCTTAGACCAAAAATATAGATAAAAAAAACAAAAAGCCAACATACAATAGGAAAGAAAGAAAATGAAAATTACTCATAATCTAAATATTTGGGGAGAAGGAAGAAAAGTACTGTTAAATTTTATAATATCTTCTTTTCCATTATGTCTGTAAATAAACACTGGCTAAATTGAGTCATCAATTCTAGAAAATATACGATGTATAAACTATGTCAATAAAGCTATAAGTAATTTCCTAACTGGCCTATGAATCTGATAGAGTTAGTTGAGTCAGTTGCAACTCACACTGAGGCACGTGGAAGACATGAACAATACAGTTAATTAGTTTAAATATCCTCCAGCCTTTCTTCAGCTCCTTTAGTTCTCTGGCCCCTCCAGAGAGCAAGAGGTCAATGGTCTGGCATTGACAGAGGAAGCAGGACCTGACCTTTCCTTCCCTGGCTTTCAACTAACAAAAGAAAGACTAGTACTAGTGTACAAGGCATGAGGCTCCCTACCAGAATATTGCCTGTGCAAACAGAGGGCAGAAAGTTCTATTTTTATCCTCTCCACCAAGAAGAAGAATTCTAATTCTAAAAAAAAATATACCATATTGAGTGGATTAAAAAGAATAAATATTAATTAGAAAAGTGCACTAACATATTAACAATTTGCCACTACCAAACAGATAAAGCAAATTGTTGAAGCATGACAATTCCCTTGAGAACTGGCTCCCTATTAAATGACCATTGGAGGAAGGTTCGGGCATCAGGATTTGGAGGGAGAGCACTGCTCAGGATGAACTGTGAAAACTTAGAAACTCTCAGATCAATAGACAGCATAAAAGTATCTAGAGGCCGCTGCCTAATGCCTTAGAGAGTCAGTGGAGGAGAGCTATCACGGTGATAGTAGTCTGCAGAAATGCCCTTATCTTACTGACCAAAGCACCACTTCAAAAGTCAGTTTTGACATGTGATGTAAATAAGTCATTTCCAATCTTTGGAATAATGCAAAGATAAATAAAACACTGAAAAAAATATCAGTAACACTTACTGCTATTTGAAATGTAAGTATTTGATGTCTCTTCACATATAAAATCCTTTTAAAAACTTTAAAAATTTACAAGTAGAGAGTATTGATCTGAGGCTATGAAACTTCCTTCCTTCCATGCAAATACTAAAAAATGCAATTTAAAAAATTGTGTGATGTCAACTTTGTGCAATTAATTAATATGCATAGTAAAGTCTAGAAGGATCTACACTAACATACTCATGAGGGTTATCCTTTTTCCTTCTACTTCTGAAATCTCCACAGCAAAGTTGCATTATACAAAAATTATTTAACAAATTATTGTGCTATAATATTAGTGGATTCTCACTGCTGCTGCTGCTGCTGCTAAGTCGGTTCAGTCGTGTCTGACTCTGTGCAACGCTATAGATGGCAGCCCACCAAGCTCCCTCATCCTTGGGACTCTCCAGGCAAGAACACTGGAGTGGGTTGCCATTTCCTTCTCCAATGCATGAAAGTGAAAAGTGAAAGTGAAATCATTCAGTCATGTCTGACTCTTAGCGACCCCATGGACTGCAGCCTACCAGGCTCCTCTGTCCATGGGATTTTCCAGGCAAGAGTACTGGAGTAGGATGCTATTGCCTTCTGACTGGAATCTAACAATTTCTAAAAAAAAAAAAAAACCTTGGAAAAAATATTCCAGACTTGATTTTAGGTATTGCTCTCCACTGTATTGTCTATTACAGGTCTGCCAATATAAAGTCTCCCTGGATATCTCTTGGTGAGGATCTGAATCACCTGCAGTGTTTCTCAGAAATGCCATGCACGTTTTGGATAAAATGGTTCTTTATTGTGTGAGATTATCTCACCTTTCAGGGCACTTAACGTCCCTCACTCTTCCAATCACTGCTAGTGAATACTCCCTTCCAATCAATCTAACAGCTCAAAACATACCCCCCAAGTCTCCCTACATCCCCAAGACAGGTAATAGTGCCTTTTGGGGGAACAGCTTGAGTTTTCTATTACAAGGTGGATGATCAGTGTAAAGAGAGAACAAAGAAACAAGTGGAACTAAAGCCTCAGTGAAGCTTTGTTAAATCAGCTATAAGGAAACCACAACCATGCTCTTGTCTTAATGTCCATCTGAGCTAGCTAGGTGTGCTCTTCCTGAAACCAGCCACCTCCAGTGATTCAATCAAAGCTGACCTTCTCCAAAAAGTTCTAGGGTATCTTACCCATCTCTAGTATCTTATCAGCAGTGGTCCAACAGAAGTGCCTAACATCAGGAAATCCGTCTCAGCATTTATCCACTGGTTGGTTGACTCATTGGAAAAGACTCTGATGCTGAGAGGGATTGGGGGCAGGAGGAGAAGGGGACGACCGAGGATGAGATGGCTGGATGGCATCACGGACTGGATGGACCTGAGTCTGAGTGAACTCCGAGAGATGGTAATGAACAGGGAGGCCTGGCGTGCTGCGATTCATGAGGTCGAAAAGAGTCGGACACGACTGAGTGACTGAACTGAACTGAAGTTTATTTGTTGATTAAATGAGTTAAATGCTTCTAAGAGTGTCTGGCACTAGCAAGTGTTCAATAAATGCTATATTTATCATTAATCATCATTATCATCATAATTATTTGTGATTTCCTTTTCAAACACAGTATACCAAACAGCAATTCTGTATAAAAGTCCAAGACTTTAAACTTACAATGATTACCCTGTAGTCGACTATATACTGTGCTCTGTACAAAACAAGTTATTCCTTCTTTATTCTGGTAATGATCAATTTAAGATCTCAACAGTTCTTGCCCCACAGTCAAAATCTGGACCTCACAAGTTGTACCCATATTTCTAGCGTGAAAATGACTCTGTCGTTGTCAATGTAGTTTTCAAATGAATCAGCAAAATTCTCCACAAATGTATGTTTTTACAAACATTTATTGAATTGTAAAATCAAATACAATGTAAGTTTTATGTTGTAAATGTTCCTTTGGAAGTTTTCTGCATGGGCTGAACTAGTTGGATTTTCTCAACATAGAATTCTATGGACATTTGAACCAAAAATATTTTTTCCTGGCTTAACATATCTTCCTGTTGTAAGTGAAGCTGTTTTTCATTGATATAAGATCATCCCTCTAGGATTCAAAATTAGAATTAACTGTCTTCAAACCACTGTCAATTACATGCATGAAAGGTTTGAGACATCTTTCAGTGATAATGCTGAAACATCTGTTTGTCTGGGTGTGTGTTTGGTGTTACTCCCTTGTGCTAAGTGCTACATCACTTTCAGTTATGCCCAACTCTTTGAGACCCCATAGACTGTAGCCCCTCAGACTCCTCTGTCCATGGGATTCTCCAGGCAAGAATACTGGAGCAGGTTACCATTTCCTGCTCCAGGGGATCTTCCTGATCCAGGGACTGAACCTGTGTCTCTTATGTCTCCTGCATTGGTAGTGGGTTCTGTACTGTTAGTGTCATCTAGGAAGCCCCTTAGAGGAGATAAATGCAATTGTGGTAGTTACTAGAGGATTGTGATAGGCAGGGAGTGTGAGGTTCTTACTAACGATTCTTAAGGGATCTAAAATTGGTGTATGCCAGTCAGCCATAAACTGAAAGTTGTGTTCTGACACACGACTTGGTCACCTGTGTTCTGATATGTGACATTTCTGATACAGAAACACTGCAAGTTTGTTGAAAGCAAACCCCCTACATACTTCCCCACTTCCTACATGGTTCCAGAAGCCCAGGCTCTCACATACTGCTCACTGCAACTCTCAAAACAGGTGCAGCTTAATTGAGAGAAAGTGCTGAAGAGGTGTCTGATCTGAAAATGAAATAATCTCTTCCTAGATCTTATTCTCATCACACACAAAAAAAGAAATGAATATTATATAATGTGATAGTGGTATTAGCACTACATGATAATCAGATTACAGTATATAAATGTATCTAATCAACATGTTGTATTGTTGGGGCCAATGTGAAGAAAGCAGGAGAGACTCCATCTTGAAGCCTGTCATCCATCTTACAGACAGGATGTGAACTGGGCCTGAACCCTGCCAAAAAGTGAGGAAACCATTCCTACTGAAAACCAGGTCTCCTAGTGACTTCTTCCCTCCTTACAGATGACAAATGGAGATTGTAGTTGAGGTCAGGCAGCCCCTATTAGATTAACCATGGAGACACCCGCCTTGATGTATAATCACTGTTCCCCACCTACTTGTTGTAAAACTCAATCATATACAACAAAGAGGTTGCTAAAATGTAGCCAGTCATGTAGTGGGGGGTATAAAAATGGGCCTCTCAGAAACATCAGGGTCCTTGTTGTGAACTGATTCCCCTTGGACCCGCTGGCATGATAAACTGTACTCCACTGTCTTCAGGGGCCTCCTTGGTAGCTCAGCTGGTAAAGTATCCACCTGCAATGTGGGAGACCTGGGTTCAATTCCTGGGCTAGGAAGATCCCCTGGAGAAGGGAAAGGCTACCCACTCCAGTATTCCAGCCTGGGAAATTCCATGGACTGTAGAGTCCACGGGGTCACAAAGAATCAGACACGACTGAGGGACTCACTTTTACTTTCCACTGTCTTGAGTGTCCTCCGAGGTGGGTTTTGTGACTCTGGACTACACAACATTTCACCTTAAATTTATACAATGTTATGTGTCAAATTTACTTCAATTAAAAAAGATAAGAAAATTTCCAAAATTAAAATGAGATATGTTACTTTAAACTCTAAACTAATCTAAAGTATAATCTATAGTCTTTATACTAAACTAATTACACTTTGGATTTTCTTTTCAAGAAGTTTCCTTTACTAAGAATTTAACAACTGATAATGCTGAGTTACAGCCTCCACGCCAGTCGCTTCGAGCCACTGGTGCAGAAAGCCCAGCTGGCAGAGCAGGCGGAGCAGGCGGAGCGCTACAATGACATGGCTGTGGCCATGAAGAATGAGTGGAATGGGGAGAAGGCGATGGCACCCCTCTCCAGTACTCTTGCCTGGAAAACCCCATGGATGGAGGAGCCTGGTGGGCTGCAGTCCATGGGGTCTCAAAGAGTCGGACACGACTGAGCAACTTCACTTTCACTTTTCACTTTCATGCATTGGAGAAAGAAATGGCAACCCACTCCAGTATTCTTGCCTGGAGATTCCCAGGGACGGGGGAGCCTGGTGGGCTGCCGTCTATGGGGTCTCAAAGAGTCGGACACAACTGAGCAACTTCACTTTCACTTTTCACTTTCATGCACTGGAGAAAGAAATGGCAACCCACTCCAGTATTCTTGCCTGGAGAATCCCAGGGACAGGGGAGCCTGGTGGGCTGCCGTCTATGGGGCTGCACAGAGTCAGACATGACTGAACCAACTTAGCAGCAGCAGCAACAATGTGGTTCCCTGCAAACTGGCAAGTGAGAAAGGGCACAGAGCAGAAGACTTTTTGGATTAATTTAAAATGTAGCTTCTAAATATAGTTTTGTTGTAGTCACGCGTTCCAGGAAACAAACTCATTCAGAAGGACAATGCAGATAGTGGAATGCAGTTTATTACACCGCTGGGCCCAAGGCAGAGTCTCCTCTTAGTCAAGGACCCTGACCAGCATTTGTGAAAATCTTTTATACCCCATGTGTACGTGTCTGAACCCACCACTCCAAATTCCTTGAGACTTACATAAACCAAAGAAAATACAACCCCAGTAACCCCATCATTCATGTGGTATGTGCTCATGTGCTCAAACAGTCAAACAATTAGCCAATAATCAATAGACCCGAGGTTACACTCTGATAGATACAGAAAATTTATAGCCTGTCTGGAGGAAGGGGTGATTAGTGTATGTTTTCTGTTAGATGATGCGTAACCTAGACACGATCTTCAAGGTTCCCCTGTCTGGAAGGGTCTTATCCTTCTGTGGTTGTTTTCATAGGCACTAAACACAGAGTTCAGAGTCCATTGGAAAGGTGGCCGAGCATGATCAGCATGAACAGGCCTGAGATGCAGTCCAGGCCCTATGAATTCCTTCTTCAGTTTAATTTTAGGGAAATAGTTTTTATTCAATTATTAATGTGTATGCATTCTTTTTAATTTTCTCTGAAGAAAAGAAAATATCATGGGGAATAAACCTCAAAATAAATCTATTCCTTAGTCCTTGATCAGTATCTGTGTATAGTCTGGGTTGCCACATTTTACATCCCAATTTAAAAGTCATTCAAGTTCAAATTCTTTTCAGTTGCAAATATGTTCAGGATCCCTGAGGAGTTTGTGACAGAACCAGATGGCTGGCAAATCTGTAGAGTTCCACCTAATCCTAATTTTCATCTTAAAATAATTGAGTTTCTCCTCTTCATGTAGCCTTTGAAAGGAAAGGAAAGCTAGTCGCTCAGTTGTGAATGACTTTTGTGATCCCATGGACTGTACTGTCCATGGGATTCTAAAGGCAAGAGTACTAGAGTGGGCTGCCAACCCCTTCTCCAGGGAATCTTCCCTACCTAGGGATCAAACCCGGTTCTCCTGCATTGCAGGCAGATTCTTTACCAACTGAGCTACTAGGGAAGCCCCTGTAGCCTTTAATAAAAGGCAACTTGTGCTCAGGAAAACACAATTATTGAGGCTTGTTCAAGTTTTGTAGGGCTATTTAATATGAGTCGGTCTTAGTAAATATGTGAAGAACTTCGGGTCATGAGACAAATTTCCAGGCCCCCAGTGGGCTTCTCTGCATGCTGGACAGAGGAATGGAAATGCGTGGAACTTGTCCCAGTGGAACTTGTGAGAACGCACCAGTTGTGAAGCAGACCAACTTCCAGATTTGACTGAAATGTTTCCAAATTAGTCTAGCCAGACAATGTTATATATATCAGCAGCTCTCAAACTGTGCCCCCTCACATATAACAGACAATACAGATATTCGTGATGTAGTGCAATATTTTGAAGTATTAGTTGGCATATTTCTTCCCAAACACTGAATTTGTTCATCCACACCCTGAGGGTTTCCTCTCTCTCCTAAGTGCTCAGGTAAACAATTGCCTTGTAAGCCCTGAACAGGAATTTAAAATCTTTTTTTCAGATATAGACATTTTTCTATAGCATTAAGAGCAGGGAAAATTCCTGAAATTTCAAAGCAAATTCTAAATTTTCAGTATGGCAACAACCTTCTGATAATATAAGGACTAGTGCTGAACAAAACTCCACTCCAGTACTCTTGCCTGGAAAATCCTATGGATGGAAAAGCCTGGTAGTCTGCAGTCCATGGGGTCGCTAAGAGTCGGATACTACTGAACGACTTCACTTTCACTTTTCACTTTCATGCATTGGAGAAGAAAATGGCAACCCACTCCAGTGTTCTTGCCTGGAGAATCCCAGGGATGGGGGAGCCTGGTGGGCTGCAGTCCATTGGAAAGGTGGCCGAGCATGATCAGCATGAACAGGCCTGAGATGCAGTCCAGGCCCTATGAATTCCTTCTTCAGTTTAATTTTAGGGAAATAGTTTTTATTCAATTATTAATGTGTATGCATTCTTTTTAATTTTCTCTGAAGAAAAGAAAATATCATGGGGAATAAACCTCAAAATAAATCTATTCCTTAGTCCTTGATCAGTATCTGTGTATAGTCTGGGTTGCCACATTTTACATCCCAATTTAAAAGTCATTCAAGTTCAAATTCTTTTCAGTTGCAAATATGTTCAGGATCCCTGAGGAGTTTGTGACAGAACCAGATGGCTGGCAAATCTGTAGAGTTCCATATTAATGTGTATGCATTCTTTTTAATTTTCTCTGAAGAAAAGAAAATATCATGGGGAATAAACCTCAAAATAAATCTATTCCTTAGTCCTTGATCAGTATCTGTGTATAGTCTGGGTTGCCACATTTTACATCCCAATTTAAAAGTCATTCAAGTTCAAATTCTTTTCAGTTGCAAATATGTTCAGGATCCCTGAGGAGTTTGTGACAGAACCAGATGGCTGGCAAATCTGTAGAGTTCCACCTAATCCTAATTTTCATCTTAAAATAATTGAGTTTCTCCTCTTCATGTAGCCTTTGAAAGGAAAGGAAAGCTAGTCGCTCAGTTGTGAATGACTTTTGTGATCCCATGGACTGTACTGTCCATGGGATTCTAAAGGCAAGAGTACTAGAGTGGGCTGCCAACCCCTTCTCCAGGGAATCTTCCCTACCTAGGGATCAAACCCGGTTCTCCTGCATTGCAGGCAGATTCTTTACCAACTGAGCTACTAGGGAAGCCCCTGTAGCCTTTAATAAAAGGCAACTTGTGCTCAGGAAAACACAATTATTGAGGCTTGTTCAAGTTTTGTAGGGCTATTTAATATGAGTCGGTCTTAGTAAATATGTGAAGAACTTCGGGTCATGAGACAAATTTCCAGGCCCCCAGTGGGCTTCTCTGCATGCTGGACAGAGGAATGGAAATGCGTGGAACTTGTCCCAGTGGAACTTGTGAGAACGCACCAGTTGTGAAGCAGACCAACTTCCAGATTTGACTGAAATGTTTCCAAATTAGTCTAGCCAGACAATGTTATATATATCAGCAGCTCTCAAACTGTGCCCCCTCACATATAACAGACAATACAGATATTCGTGATGTAGTGCAATATTTTGAAGTATTAGTTGGCATATTTCTTCCCAAACACTGAATTTGTTCATCCACACCCTGAGGGTTTCCTCTCTCTCCTAAGTGCTCAGGTAAACAATTGCCTTGTAAGCCCTGAACAGGAATTTAAAATCTTTTTTTCAGATATAGACATTTTTCTATAGCATTAAGAGCAGGGAAAATTCCTGAAATTTCAAAGCAAATTCTAAATTTTCAGTATGGCAACAACCTTCTGATAATATAAGGACTAGTGCTGAACAAAACTCCACTCCAGTACTCTTGCCTGGAAAATCCTATGGATGGAAAAGCCTGGTAGTCTGCAGTCCATGGGGTCGCTAAGAGTCGGATACTACTGAACGACTTCACTTTCACTTTTCACTTTCATGCATTGGAGAAGAAAATGGCAACCCACTCCAGTGTTCTTGCCTGGAGAATCCCAGGGATGGGGGAGCCTGGTGGGCTGCCATCTATGGGGTCGCACAAAGTCAGACACAACTGAAGTGACTTAGCAGCAGCTGAACAAAATGCTGGAGAAATGGGATTAAGGTTAGCAGTCAGAGACTCAAAACAAATAAGCTAAGTAACTCAAGATTAGGCTACAAATGAAGAGAAAAAATTTTAAATATAATATATACCTAGATGCGTTGATTTAATTGCACTTAAAATTGTGAACACCTGAATAATTTTAGTAGATTCATGTCATTTTTATATTAAAAATATTTACATACTGCATGCCACATACCAGCTGCTAAACTGATCCCTTTGAGCTAGCATTAATGGAATCTTTATCTTTAGGAGAAAATCTTTTATAAACAAAATACTTCTTTAAAAATATACAGGTCATTAGCATTGCTAATATTAGATTTTGCTAATAGAAGGTGGTAATATTTTGAAGTATATAATATTCACAATTTTATGTGACTAGGTTTATACACAATGAAAAAATTCAAAATAAGTGTGTTCAAGATAAGTAGTTCTTTGATTAAAGTGCAAGTTATGATTTCATATTTAAACAAGAGACACTTTTGGAAAGAATTAAATTGCCAACTGGTAAAGTTTTTGGACAAAAAGCTTTTACGAACAATATAAATACAAAGGATACGTAAAACTTGAAAAATCAGTGTAGAGTACCAGCACCTGAGTTAAGTAGTAATGACAAGATGCACATCAGACTAGTAAACTGCATTTTAAATACCTTTCAGTCATTACCAACAGCCAACTATGGAAAATGCTATTCAGTCATTATTAACACAACTCTGTTTTTCTGGAAAAAGTCTGTAAACAGCCATGTCCAGAGCCCTGCAGAACCAGACTCTAAGAGGTTCGCTGTCTGCTAATTCCCACCTGGAAATGTGTCCTACTTGGGGCGCCTAAGAGGACTCAGGAAGGGGGTCCTCTCTTTGTGACTTTACTGGTCACCATTTCACAGACTGCTAGAGATCTGACAGGAGGAAAGCAATTTCCAGGCAGCTGTTTCTTCAGCCCCCTTCCCTCTACTGCCCCCTCACTTCTAACAAATCTCATATTCTGTGACTATATCCTATAAACATTATCACTTTCTCCTGCCTGCCAGACCCTAGGGTTTCTTGATTTAAGGGTATATACTGACAATATGGCTCAGAGGTTAAAGTATCTGCTGCAATGCAGGAGACCTGGGTTTGATCCCTGGATTGGGAAGATCCCCTGGAGAAGGAAATGGCAACTCCAGTATTCTTGCCTGGAGAATCCCATGGACAGAGGAGTCTGGTGGGCTACAGTCCACAGGGTTGGACATGACTGAGCGACTTCACTTTCACTGACAACATACTTAGGCAAAATAATCAAAGGTAACAACGGAAGAAAAGAAACAAAGGCCTGTGTTGTCAAAATATATAACTAGTAAATATTATTTGATGGGGGGAAATAGCCTATAAAATTTTCTATCTTGATTATGGAAAAGGGCTTAGAAAAAAGTCGTTTTCAGAGCAAAATCTTTCCAGAGTGGCTGCCCATTATGTTTAATTCAAACATATTATCTCAGCACCACTGTAGAAATATTTTTCTCCAAACTAAAAGAATCAAACAAATATGATCACTTATATGATGATAACAGTCAAATTTAGCTTCTTCCACAAGCCACTTCTCAGATAGTCACAACATTATCCTCAGGTTCAGATATATACAGTAAATTAAAAGCCCATTTAGTAACTTTATTTGGCAGCTAAACTGTCTCTAAGCAGCCTCGGGCAAAGGATACAAATGTCTGGTTCTCTTGCAAAGAGCCATGGCATACAAACAACTTTACAATGTTTAGTCTTGCCTTTTGTGGTCTATAGACCCTGCCATCAGTAATGTGTTTATCAGTGAAAATGCTACATGGCCCTATTTGCCAAGGCACCAAAAATGTGCCCTGTAAAAGAATAAAGTATCCATGAATATTCTATTTATTAATGCAAAGGAATTATCTGACAGTCACCTTTTCAAAAATAGCCATTTTACATTTGACCTTTTCCAGTGAATATAGGGTTTCATTTAGAACATAACTGCCTGACCTAAACCATTGCTCTCTGTACAATGCTCTTCATAAAGCCCAAGATACTTCTTAATAAAATAAGCTGAAAGCTCCCTGTTTAAACAATCAAACTGAAGTATTTAAGGGTCTACATTCATTGCTGCATTGTAAACTGCTCATAAAATTGAACAATGTATATAGCACCATTGACCTCTTTCTCCTCTGGCAGATTCAGGTCCTTTCATATTTCAGAGGACTGTCCCTGTGTCTCCATCTCAGACCTGGACCTACATTTCTAGATCCTGAACTGCTCAATTTCCAGATGGTCTCTGTCTGCTCATCCTCTGTCTCTCTGTCTCCCTCTCTCCCAAGTCCTGGAAGTTCTCAACAACTGAGCAGACCTCACAAAGTACGTTTTCTCTAGATAGACTTTTATGTCAGGACACACACCATATACACATATAGATGATTTAACCTGAAATCCCAAGTCATCCACCTGGGATCATTCACCTGACTATATTGTCCCTGACAAGTCACAGGTCCCACTATACCGTCAGATCCCAGAATCAACCAAACTGACTGTTGTCCCCTTTCTTGCCAAGAATGCTCATTCCCACCTGGTCTTGCTATAAAATTCCTCAGAGCCATTCAAGACACTTTTGAATATCACTTATTTCAACAGGTCCATCTAACCTCCTGGAATAGGTCCAGAAACTCATCTATTTTCCCCATTGCTCCTCATAGGACTCTACTGCTGTGACTGTTGTTCTTGGTGGTGGTTTAAAAAAAACATATCTGTCTTCCTGGTTTACTTATAGACTCATACACAGGAAGAACCAAGCTTAATGACATTTTTATCATCACATATCCACACTCTTTGAAAACTTTAATTGAAATGTCTCTTACATAGACCCTGAACTGGGAGTTAATCCTCTCAGATTATAGTGAATAAGGAAGAAATATCTCTGCTTCGAGATCTAAAACGCCTGTATAGAACTACCATAGTAAAAAAAAAAAAAAATATATATATATATATATATATATATATGTGTGTGTATATATATATATATGTAGTGAGAAAAGCAGGAACAAACCAAAATAAATAGAATTAAGTATTTGGATGAATGGTTAAAGTTGTACAAATTATAATTTTGGAGGGGTCTTTGGGATTTTACTAATGCATGTGACCCTTCTCCCAGAAAACAGTTTACTTGTGCACATCAACACACAGACATATCTTTACGATAGTTATAAAGGGTCTTGTCCCCTGGAAACCCTTCCATGGATGATTCTAGTAGGGAGTGCTCATGCTGGTATTCTCAGACCACAAATTAAGAACACTGAGCCTTTGAAAATGGTATGAGAGAATAGAATCCTATAATTTCAATAACCAGAGAACAGGCTTTAGGAGAAACTGAAAGAAAACCAAGGGAAAGACAAATAGTCCCTTCAGACCACTTGGGCTCAAAGAGCTTTTGCCCCAGTGTCTGTTTCTTTGAATTTTATTTTAATTTGTATCTGGCTTATAATTACAACTATCTGATGAGGCAGTGTGGTTTTTTGTTGTTATTTTATGAAGCAAAAAGATACAACTGATTAAAGACCTCCATCCTTTTCACCTCTGAAGGTGAAAAAGCTAAAATCATGAAGAGCAAGTTTTTCTTTTTTGCCTTGCTAAATTCAAATTTGGAGGAGCTTTGCAGTCTTTAAATCCTTCTTTAGAAGTGGGATTGAGTAAGAGAAAGTAAACAAGATGGAATATAAAAGAAAAAATAAAAACACACTTAAGCAAATGAGATGCAGAAAAATGTTAAAATTATATGAAAGGCTTAACAGAAAGAAACTACTACTTAGAGGAAATCTGACATGTTAGAAGTTAGATACAAAAATATGCTGTGTCTACAGACTACAGGAACCACTGCAAGGCATAGAATGCTTTGATTCTAGTCACTATTATTCAGCAAGCCCCAGGGTGTCTCTTGGTCCCATCTAACTTGCCAGACACATAATTTCAACGTGGAGACTTCCAAGGATTCAGCTTGAGTCTCTCCAACTAACAATATAAACAATAACAGGATGTTATCATTCATCTATCACTCACATTATGTCAGAGACTGAGCTGAGGACTTTATATATGCGTGATTTCACTTAATCCTCAACAACCATTTGATGAGGCAGGCACTGTTAATACCCTAGTGTGCAGATGAAAAAACAGAAATTAAGAAAAGTATTAACTTCCAAAAGGTCAGACAACATAACTGGGAAGATGAGACGATTTCTTTTCCTAATACTCATTGACCTGGAAGGCAGCTGTAGACCTTAATTAACTGATTAGCTAGTTAAACTGAGACATGAAGTCTGGAGTGTTAAATAATTTTTCTAACACGATGGCAGACAAAGAAAACATAGTCCAGCCACCAAAAGAAATTTTTAGGTAACTCAGTTTCTTACTTTGATAAATGCTTCTTAAAATCCCATTTCTCTCCATTCATCTCCCTCCCAACCCACAGCCACTCTGGTCCCTTCCCACACTAACCACCCTAAAAATTTCCTTTCCCAGTTCTAGCCATCCTCTCTCTGGCACCATTCCTTGTCTTTTCTTGATCAGATTTTTCATCATTTCTCCCATTTTGATTCACAAAAAACCAACTATGTCAGAGTTCTGGACAATCTCCTGCCACCATGTAATAGTCTGAGCACATGTTGAAACTCAGGCCCATTCTCCTTCTTGCCCCCAAACTATACCCCCTCAAACAGCAGTTATGAACAGGGCACTGGAAGGATGCTTCTCAAAAGAAACAGGAAAAGAAAACACTGAGCAGGAGAAAGCCAGACCACTCTGCAGTTGGCAGGGAGAAGGAAAAGTCTGAAAATTTCCATATGTTTGTCATTTTGATTCTGTGACATTTATTTGTATATTTTAATCCTTCAACTAGTCTTAAATGTCATGGGTTTGCGGGTTTATTTTGTAGTAACAGGAAACCACTGATGAAATTTGATGAAGAGAGTGACTTAAACTTATTACAGACATTGGAAGATAGTCCGGCTACAAGGTAAAGGCTAGATTGGAGAAATGAAGGGTGATGAGTGGCTAGAGATAATTTTCTTTTTTCTTTTTATGCCCTCGGCTCCACTGTTATTAAATAATTAAATAATGCATTGAAGTTGTATTATATGAGGAGGTCAGTATTAGTGAAATATAAGTAAGTGTTTAAGTTTCATTCTGTCTATGACTATGGCTAAAACCTTGGAAATCTCAGACATAACTGGGTGAGATCTCAGAGGTACTAGCTCACAGAGCCTGTCACATGGGAGTCAATATTCATCATATGCATTCTTAGCCATTGCAGAATTGAATACACGAATAAATATGGCCTGTGGTCAAGAATACACAGAAGAACTGTACAAAAAAGATCTTCAAGACCTGGATAATCATGATGGTGTGATCACTCATCTAGAGCCAGACATCTTGGAATGTGAAGTCAAGTGGGCCTTAAAAAGCATCACTACGAACAAAGCTAGTGGAGGTGTTGGAATTCCAGTTGAGCTGTTTCAAATCCTAAAAGATGATGCTGTAAAAGTGCTGTGCTCAATATGCCAGCAAATTTGGATAACTCAGCAGTGGCCATGGGACTGGAAAAGGTCCATTTTCACTGCATTCCCAAAGAAAGGCAATGCTGAAGAATGCTCAGACTACTGCACAATTGCACTCATCTCACATGTTAGTAAAGTAATGCTCAAAATTCTCCAAGCCAGGCTTCAGCAATACGTGAACCATGAACTTTCAGATGTTCAAGCTGGTTTTAGAAAAGGCAGAGGAACCAGAGGTCAAATTGCCAACATTCACTGGATCATGGAAAAAGAAAGAAAGCTCCATTAAAACATCTATTTCTGCTTTATTGACTATGCCAAAGCCTTTGACTGTGTGGATCACAATAAACTGTGGAAGATTCTGAAAGAGATGGGAACACCAGACCATCTGATCTGCCTCTTGAGAAACCTATATGCAGGTCAGGAAGCAACGGTTAGAACTGGACGTGGAACAACAGACTGGTTCCAAATAGGAAAAGGAGTATGTCAAGGCTGTATATTGTCACCTTGCTTATTTAACTTGTATGCAGAGTACATCACGAGAAACACTGGGCTGGAAGAAACACAAGCTGGAATCCAGATTGCCAGGCGAAATATCAATAACCTCAGATATGCAGATGACACCACTCTTATGGCAGAAAGTGAAGAGGAACTAAAAAGCCTCTTGATGAAAGTGAAAGAGGAGAGTGAAAAAGTTGGCCTAAAGCTCAACATTCAGAAAACAAAGATCATGACATCTGGTCCCATCACTTCATGGGAAATACATAGGGAAACAGTGGAAACAGTGTCAGACTTTATTTTTTGGGGCTCCAAAATCACAGCATATGGTGAATGTAGCCATGAAATTAAAAGACTCTTTGGAAGGGAAGTTATGACCAACCTAGACAGCATATTAAAAAGCAGAGACATTACTTTGCCAACAAAGGTCCTAGTGGTCATGTATGGATGCTGTCTCTTATACACATCTCAGAACCAGACTCTAAGAGGTTCGCTGTCTGCTAATTCCCACCTGGAAATGTGTCCTACTTGGGGCGCCTAAGAGGACTCAGGAAGGGGGTCCTCTCTTTGTGACTTTACTGGTCACCATTTCACAGACTGCTAGAGATCTGACAGGAGGAAAGCAATTTCCAGGCAGCTGTTTCTTCAGCCCCCTTCCCTCTACTGCCCCCTCACTTCTAACAAATCTCATATTCTGTGACTATATCCTATAAACATTATCACTTTCTCCTGCCTGCCAGACCCTAGGGTTTCTTGATTTAAGGGTATATACTGACAATATGGCTCAGAGGTTAAAGTATCTGCTGCAATGCAGGAGACCTGGGTTTGATCCCTGGATTGGGAAGATCCCCTGGAGAAGGAAATGGCAACTCCAGTATTCTTGCCTGGAGAATCCCATGGACAGAGGAGTCTGGTGGGCTACAGTCCACAGGGTTGGACATGACTGAGCGACTTCACTTTCACTGACAACATACTTAGGCAAAATAATCAAAGGTAACAACGGAAGAAAAGAAACAAAGGCCTGTGTTGTCAAAATATATAACTAGTAAATATTATTTGATGGGGGGAAATAGCCTATAAAATTTTCTATCTTGATTATGGAAAAGGGCTTAGAAAAAAGTCGTTTTCAGAGCAAAATCTTTCCAGAGTGGCTGCCCATTATGTTTAATTCAAACATATTATCTCAGCACCACTGTAGAAATATTTTTCTCCAAACTAAAAGAATCAAACAAATATGATCACTTATATGATGATAACAGTCAAATTTAGCTTCTTCCACAAGCCACTTCTCAGATAGTCACAACATTATCCTCAGGTTCAGATATATACAGTAAATTAAAAGCCCATTTAGTAACTTTATTTGGCAGCTAAACTGTCTCTAAGCAGCCTCGGGCAAAGGATACAAATGTCTGGTTCTCTTGCAAAGAGCCATGGCATACAAACAACTTTACAATGTTTAGTCTTGCCTTTTGTGGTCTATAGACCCTGCCATCAGTAATGTGTTTATCAGTGAAAATGCTACATGGCCCTATTTGCCAAGGCACCAAAAATGTGCCCTGTAAAAGAATAAAGTATCCATGAATATTCTATTTATTAATGCAAAGGAATTATCTGACAGTCACCTTTTCAAAAATAGCCATTTTACATTTGACCTTTTCCAGTGAATAATAGGGTTTCATTTAGAACATAACTGCCTGACCTAAACCATTGCTCTCTGTACAATGCTCTTCATAAAGCCCAAGATACTTCTTAATAAAATAAGCTGAAAGCTCCCTGTTTAAACAATCAAACTGAAGTATTTAAGGGTCTACATTCATTGCTGCATTGTAAACTGCTCATAAAATTGAACAATGTATATAGCACCATTGACCTCTTTCTCCTCTGGCAGATTCAGGTCCTTTCATATTTCAGAGGACTGTCCCTGTGTCTCCATCTCAGACCTGGACCTACATTTCTAGATCCTGAACTGCTCAATTTCCAGATGGTCTCTGTCTGCTCATCCTCTGTCTCTCTGTCTCCCTCTCTCCCAAGTATAAAGCTAAAACTCCAGTACTTTGGCCACCTCATGAGAAGAGTTGACTCATTGGAAAAGACTCTGATGATGGGAGGGATTGGGGGCAGGAGAAGAAGGGGATGACAGAGGATAAGATTGCTGGATGGCATCACTGACTCAATGGACGTGAGGCTGAGTGAACTCTGGGAGTTGGTGATGGAGAGGGAGGCCTGGCATGCGGCCATTCATGGGGTCGCAAAGAGTTGGACAGGACTGATCAACTGAACTGAACTGAACTGTGGTCCTGGGCAGGAACATAGGGACAAGGACTAGTGACATTTCCGTTATTAACACTATATAACTTCATCTTTTCCAGTATGCTGGTGGTACTGATCTTGGGTGGCCTCAGTCTGCAGTGGTTTGAGGTAGGATTTTGGTCCACTGTCCAGAGACTGAAGTCCGTCTGTGTCAGTGAGAGTGCCAAATTCTAGCCACGAGCCCACCAGAGACCAGTGGCTAGTGACAAAGCCCTGGCTTGTTGGCTTTGTAGAAATGAATTTCCACAAAGAGACAGAAAGTAGTGAAACAAGTAAAGTGTTTATTAGGACGAAAAAGAGTATTTTGAATAGACACACGTGGGTAGGCTGAGAAAGAGAGTCACGCCCTTGTGGTAGTTTGACTCACTTACATGGGGCATTTCTTCTACATTCCCTCTGGCCAATCATCTTGCTTTGCTTGACTCTGAGTTCATAGTTGACCATTCAGGAATGACCTAAATCAAATCCCTTACTATTATACAGTGGAAGTGACAAATAGGTTCAAGGGATTAGAACTGATAGACCGAGTGCTTGAAGAACTATGGACGGAGGTTCATGACATTGTACAGGAGGCAAAGACCATCTCCAAGAAAAAGAAATGCAAAAAGGCAAAATTGTTGTCCAAAGAGGCCTTACAAATAGCTAAGAGAAAAGATTTGAAAGGCAAAGGAGAAAAGGAAATATATACCAATTGAATGCAGAGTTCCAAAGAATAGCAAGGAGAGATAAGAAAGTCTTTCTCATTGATCAATGCAAAGAAATAAAAGGAAAGAATAAAATGGGAAAGACTAGAGATCTCTTTAAGAAAATTAGAGATACCAAGGGAACATTTCATGCAAAGATGGTCACAAAAAAGGACAGAAATAGTATGGACCTAATAGGAGCAGAAGATATTAAGAAGAGGTGGCAAGAATACACAGAAGAACTATACCAAAAAGATCTTCACAACTCAGATAATCACAATGGTATGATCACTCACCCAGAGCCAGACATCCTGGGATTGCAAAGTCAAGTGGGCCCTAGGAAGCATCACTATGAACAAAGCTAGAGAAGGTGATGGAATTCCAATTGAGCTATTTCAAATCTTAAAAGCTGATGCTGTGAAAGTGCTGCACTCAATATGCCAGCAAATGTGGAAAACACAGCAGTGGCCAAAGGTCTGGAAAAGGTCAGTTTTCATTCCAATTCCAAAGAAAGGCAATGCCAAAGAATGCTTAAACTACCTCACAATTGCACTCATCTCACATGCTAGCAAAGTAATACTCAAAATTCTCCAAGCCAGGCTTCAACAGTATGTGAACCAGGAACTTCCAGATGTTGAAGTTGGATTTAGAAAAGGCAGAGGAATGAGAGATCAAATTGCCAATATCTGCTGAGTCATTGAAAAACCAAGAGAGTTCCAGAAAGACATCTATTTCTGCTTTATTGACTATGCCAAAGCCTTTAACTATGTGGATCACAGCAAACTGTGGAAAATTCTTAAAAAGATGGGAATACCAGACCATTTTCCTGTGTCCTGAGAAGTCTGTACGCAGATCAAAAAGCAACAGTCAGAACTGTACATGGAACAACAGACCAGTTCCAAATAGGAAAAGGAGGATCAGGGCTGTATATTGGCACCCTGCTTATTTAACTTCTATGCCGAGTACGTCAAGAGAAATGCTGGGCTGGATGAAGCACAGGCTGGAATTAATATTGATGGGAGAAATATCAATAACCTCAGATATGCAGATGACACCACTCTTATGGCAGAAAGCGAAGAACAACTAATGAGCCCATTGATAAAAGTGAAAGAAGAGAGTGGAAAAGTTGGCTTCAAACTCAACATTCAGAAAACTAAAATCATGGTATCTGGTCCCATCATTTCATGGCAGATAGATGGGGAAACAATGGAAAGAGTGACAGACTTTATTTTGGGGGGCTCCAAAATTACTGCAGATGGTGACTGCAGGCATGAAATTGTAAGATGCTTGCTCCTTGGGAGAAAAGCTATGCTCAACCTAGGCAGCATATTAAAAAGCAGAGACTTGACTTTGCCAACAAAGGTCTAGCTAGTCAAAGCTATGGTTTTTTCCAGCAGTCATGTACAGATGTGAGTTGGACTCAGAAAGCTGAGCACCGAAGAATCGATGCTTTTGAACTGTGGAGTTGGAGAAGACTCTTGAGAGTCCCTTGGACTGCAAGGGATCCAACCAGTCCATCTTAAAGGATATCAGTCCTGAATATTCATTGGAAGGACTGATGCTGAAGCTGAAACTCCAATACTTTGGCCACCTGGTGCGAAGAACTGATTACTTGGAAAAGACCCTGATGCTGGGAAAGATTGAAGGCAGGAGGAGAAGGTGATGACAGAGGATGAGATGGTTGGTTGGATGGCATCACTGACTCAATGGACATGGGTTTAGGTGGGCTCTGGTAGTTGGTGATAGACAGGGAGGCCTGGCATGCTGCAGTTCATGGGGTTGCAAAGAGTTGGACACAACTGAATGACTGAATTGAACTGAACTGACAGTTTTCCCCTGTATGCACAGCATCCTAGCCAAGATGGAAGAGGCCTATAGGTACTTTGAAATCACCTTGTATGGGATGATGCCTCCTCCATTTTGACCCCCAAGGAGCCTTTCTGAAGACATGCATTTGGGAAGATCTCCTTGACCTCAAGAATGAGAAATATGTGCTCTCTCTATCTCTTATCTGGGCAGGGCTCAGTCCTCTCTGCCTCTGCCTTACTGTTATCTTTAAGTGTCCACCAGAGGCAAAGTCCATGTATTTACCCTGTTCCTGTTGTCATTTCTATCTGGAAGTGTAAACAGGAGGCTAGCTATAAATGTCTAACTAGGAGCATATCTATCTCCTGCCTCAGTATGTAGCTGTTTTGATTCAATAACTGGAAATTTAAAAGAAAATCAACTTTGAGGGGAATCACAATAATATTGACTTAGAACACTGAGCTTGAAGATTAGAAGACTTTATTATCTCTTTAACAATCTTCCACTCCCACATGTAGATGAAGAATTACTGCCTTTTATTTATTCAATTAAATGTTACTGATGACTACTTTGGCCAGGAATTATAATAAGGATAATACAGAGATGACAAAGAAGGGTCAAAGGTCAGCCATAATGAAATCAGATGTAAAGAACTCATGGGGAAAGTAGTATTAATACAAGTTGCCATAATTAAGGTATACACTGACTCATAGTTGACCAAGATAGAGAGGAATGTATAAGTTATGAGGGTGGGAAGTGGAGCAATCTTCACTGGAGGAAGAAATATATTGCTACTGACATTGTTTAGAATCAGCAATGCATGGTGATAACAGAAAGCAGGCTGACTCTTAGTCTATTCTAGTACTATTTTAAATTACCCACAGACAATATACTCGCTTTGTGCCTGCCACCAGAGCACACTGCTCTCCCCCTACCCCCTCTCCCATCCCCTTGATGCCAACTGCTATATGAGCAAAGTGAAAGAAGAAACAGATCTTTTCTGAGAAAGTTACAGAAAGAATCACAGGATCACTGACATTTAAAATGACTTTTGAGAAGAACTAAGAATTCACCTAATTATTTTGGATTAGAATATTATAAAATGTTAATTCCCTACAGGCCATTTGACCTCGTTGTTCTATGTGGGGTACTTCTATTCATTTACATTTGTATCTGGTATTGTGTGTGTGCTCAGTTGCTTAGTCATGTTTGATTCTTCATGACCCCATAAAATTGTAGCCCACAGGCTCCTCTGTCCATGGAATTTTCCACACAAGAATACTAGGGAGGGCTGCCATTTCCTTCTCCAGGGGATCTCCCTGAGCCAGGGATTGAACCTGAGTCTCCTGTACTCAGGTTCTCCTGTACTCCTGCGGATTCTTGAGCCACCTGGGAAGCCCATATTTGGTATTACCTCCATCCATAATCAGCTAAAACTACCACAGCTAGTTTTCAATGTAAGTCAATTATATTTTGTTCTCTCGGCCTTTTCACACTTGGAAATACCCAGTTTTGCTACCAGAAGGGAAGGGAACCCTGAATGCGGCTTATGGGCTGTCTCTCCACGCACTGATACAGGAGAGTTTCTTTAAGAAGCTGGCCTGGAGGCTGAGGTTAGTGTGTAGAATGTTTATTAGAAAGTGCTTGTGGAGGGGCGGTGAAGGAAGCAGGATTAGCTGAGGGTGAAGTCAAGCTGTGATGCAGGTCTCAGAAACAGCTTCAGCTGATGCTGAGGGGAGTTCTGGAGCTTAGGTGGCCCTGTTGACTTGTCCCACTTTGCACTGAAATGACTGAGCCTTTATACCCGTCAGTCATTGGCTGTAGGCTCCCCAGGAAGGGACATTTCTAGGTAAGGCAGGACACTGAGCAGCAGTCAGTCCCAGCCCTGAAATGCTTGGTCCATGTCCACCTTTTGTCCCACCACATTCTAGAGAAAAAGAGTCATTTGACATACTTTTGTCTTCTTGAGCATTTGTCCTTAGTTAGAACCACACAGCTAGATAAAGAACCAGGCTGCCACCTCCACTAGCTCTCTCCCTGACACCTTCGGTTGATTCAGTAAATGACTGTTTGGACTGCTTGTATTTCTTTTCTTGTTCTTTAAATTCCCACTTTTATGCTTAGATTCACCAATACAGAGTGAGCCCTTGAGACCATAGGCGCCCTCCCTGGGCCTGCACGCTTGGTCCCAAGAAAAGCAGAAACTCATATCTATGCTTTCTCTCACTCTCTACCTGTGACCTCACTGTGTGCTCACTGATGTGCCATATCACTTCCAGGACTTTAAACAATAAACATATTTTTTTAAGTTTTTTGATGGTTATTGCTGACAGCATTTTGCAATCATAAGAACCACAAGGCAGGCCCAGCTACAACACTGGATATCTAAAGGTTGAGACTGTCATAAAACACAGGATATCAATTCTTTCCAAATTGATACATAAATTCAATTCAATCCCAAACAAAATTTCAACATTTTATTCCACCACTTGCTGGGGTCCAGCCCCAGTGGATCCAGGGTAATCTGAAGGTGGGGGTGGAGTAGGCGTCCTAGAAAAAACTATCTAATTACAGATAGAGAGGAATTAGGAATTTAGCAGAGAAAAAGAGGCCGAATAACTTGGTTAATACAGGGTACCAATCACTTCCTACATAGGCCACAGGCGTCTTCCCGTTCTCCCGAAGGAGAGGAGGCACTGAGGCCCCCCCGGTCCGATCTTAGAAGCCCAGGCAAAATTAGTAGGCTTGGTGGGTCCTATGCACCAGATGGGAATTCAGCCAGAAAACAGTAGGAGAGAGAAAAAGGGGCTGAATAACTTGGTTTATGTGGGGTACCAATAAAATTCCGGACAAGGAATTTGCACCATCTACGTTGGGCCACCAGTGCCACGTGGGCTTGAAAACTGGGGCAAATAAGCAGACATGGAGGGCACTCACGATCCATATGGGAATTCAGCCAGAAAATTGGGGAGCAGAAAGGAATGACATGAGGGAATCAGTCTTTCCAGAACTGATCCGATTTCTTTATTTTTCAGGTTTGTTTATATACCTTTTGTTACACATAGGGATGAATACAGAGTCACTGACCCTTGTCACAATCAGGTGTTTCATATAAAATTACACAAAGGTCTTATGAGTTTTTACATATTTTTCTGACCATGAGGTCTGCTGACATTTTATGGCCCTTTCTGATACTGGTCAGTTAACTAGAAAACTTATTTTTCCAGGAGTGACTTTTTTTCAGGCACCACCCTCCAAATAAAGTTGCATTCCTATAGGGTGAGGGTGTAGTGAGTTACAATCAAGAAAGGAATTTACTTAACCTAAGGTTTAACATGATTAGTCTTAAAGGTCAATACTTATTTCTCTTATATGCTTAAAGGTTAATACTTATTTCTATTTCTCCTATATGCTAGTTATATTCATTTTAAGGGCAGAGGATATGAAGATTTAGCAGCAAACATCAGCCCAACAAATGAAAATCCTTCAACAAAGTTCCCTTTACAATCTATTTAGTCTTAAGATAGTGATAAGGTTACATTTTTGCATAGCAAGGACAGTGATTTATAAAAAAAAGTACAGCAGTCTATAACAAAAGAGAAAATTCATTGACTCAAAAAGTCTAATATTGCTTACATCAAAAACTACTATATTTCCTTTTCTATATTCCAAATACATTGATTAATATATTCCCAGGTGCCTAAGGATATGAAGGCCTGGCGGCAATCAAATGAGAAAAGCCCTATGCTAATAATCCAAACTCTCTGTGCTGTTTATGGTTGAGAGGTTGTCACACAAGCTAGTCTGTCAGCAGAAAGGTTTGACTTGAGCCACCCTTGTCACACCCAAGGCAGGGAATTAGCAGTAATTATTGGCATGACAAATGAAAAAACCCTTCACCAATATAATCCCTAATCAACCCACTAATACTATACTAATAATCTTCTAACTTCTCAAAAGAGTCTGTATTTAGAAAGTTTTAAAGCATCCCATGCCTCTCACAGCTGGGAGGCTGTAAACAATCACACATGGCTGGACGAACATGATTAGGCAGGCTAGAGAACCTTCAGAGTTGGTAAATTGAAACACTCTTATCACGCCCAGGAATTTTTATTAACTGGGGCTGCAAGTTAACTCCTTCTCCGAGAGCAATGGTTATGGGGGAGAGCTCCCTGTAAAGTACTCTGGTTCTGCGGTAGATGCTCGGGAACGGGATTTCCTGAGGCTTGATCATGCCTTTGCATATGCCAAAGCCCCCTTCCTCATGACCTTTGCCAAGGGCAGAGTTCCTCACGTGGGCCCCCAACACCAAGAAAAGCAGAAAGCCATATCTATGCTTTCTCTCACTCTCTACCTGTGACCTCACTGTGTGCTCACTGATGTGCCATAACACTTCCAGGACTTTAAACAATAAACATATTTTTTTAAGTTTTTTGATGGTTATTGCTGACAGCATTTTGCAATCATAAGAACCACAAGGCAGGTCCAGCTACAACACTGGATATCTAAAAGTTGAGACTGTCATAAAACACAGGATATCAATTCTTCCCAAGTTGATACATAAATTCAATTCAATCCCAATCAAAATTTCAACATTTTATTTTATGAATATCAGCGAACTTCTAACACTTATATGGAGGGGCAATAGACCGATACAGTATTGAAGGAGGGCTTATTCTATCTAACTTCAAGGCATTCTATAATGCTACAGTAATCAAGATAGTGTGGTTTTGGTGAAAAAAAACAGAAAAACAGGTCAAAGGGACAGAATAGAGTCCAGAAATAGATAACCATAAACACAGTTAACTGATATTTGACAAAGGAACACAGGCAATACAATGGAACAAAAAAATAGTTTCTTCAACAAAAGATGCTGGAACAACTAGACATGCACATGCAAAGACTGACATCTAGACACAGATCTCACACCTTTGCAAAAATTAACTCAAAAATGGATCACAGGCCTAAATGTAAAATGCAAAACTATGAAACTCCTAGTAGATAATATAGGAGAAAACCCAGATGACTTTGGGTATGATGATGTTTTTTTAGATACAAAAGACATAATCCATTAAAGAAATAATTGCTAACCTGGAATTTAATATAATTTAAAACTTCTGCTCTGTGAAAGATAATATTAAGAGAATGAGAAGACAAACCACAAAGAAAATATTTACAAACAATTAAAGACTTCAATTCAAAATATACAAAGAACACTTAGAACTCAATAACAATAATGATAAAAAACTGATTTTAAAACTGGACCAAAGATCTTAATAGACTCCCATCAAAGAATATATACAGATAACAAATAAACATATGAAAAAAATCCTCAACATCATATGTCACCAGGGAAATGCAAATTAAAGCAACCACGAGATACTACTATACATCTATTAGAACAGTCAAAACCTGGACTGCTTATAACACCAAATGCTGTCAAGGATGTAGGAAAACAGAAAACACTGCAGGTGTGAATGGAAAAATGGTACAGCCACTTTAGAAGACAGTTTGGCTATTTCTTAGAAAACTAAAATACTCTTACTGATGATTCAGCAATCACGCACTTTAGTACAAAGAGTTGAAAACTTCTGTCCATATAAAATTCTACACATGAATGTTTAGAGCAGACTTATTCATAATTCCAAAATTTGGAAGCCATCAAGATGTCCTTCAGTAGGTCAATGGATAAATAAACTATAATACATACAGGCAATGAAATATTATTCAGTGCTAAAATAAAATGAGTTATCAAGCCATGAAAAGATGCAGAGTGATTTTATTACCAAGTGAAAGAAACCAATCTGAAAGGCCACAGTACTGTATAAATGCAACTATATGACATTCTGGAAAAGGCAGAACTATAAACACTGTGAAAAGATAAGTGGTTGTCAGGGTTGGGGGAAGGAGAGAAGAGATGAGCAGACAGAGCACAAAGGAATTTCAGGGCAGTGAAAATACTCTGTATGATTGTCTTAGTCCATGCAGGCACCCAAAACAAAATGTTACAGACCAGGTAGCTTATAAACAAGAGAAACTTATTTTTCACAGTTCCAGGGGCTGAAAGATGGAGATCAAGGTGCCAGTATGCTAGGGTGAAGGCCTCCCTTATAAGTGGTTGACTTCTTATTTCCTTACATATCAAAAGGGGCCAGGGAGATCATTAATAAGAATACTCATCCTATTCGTGATATACTCATCTAAATGCAGAGTTACCCAGAATAGCAAGGAGAGATTAGAAAGCCTTTCTCAATGATCAATGCAAAGAAATAGAGGAAAACAATAAAATGGGAAAGACTAGAGATCTCTTCAAGAAAATTAGAGATACCAAGGGACTATTTCATGCAAAATGGACACAATAAAGGACAGAAATCATATGCACCTAACAAGAGCAGAAGATATTAAGAAGAAGTGGCAAGAATACATAGAAGAACTGTACAAAAAAGATCTTCAAGACCTGGATAACCATGATGCTGTGATCACTCACCTATAGCCAGACATCATGGAATGTGAAGTTAAGTGGGCCTTAGGAAACATCACTATGAACAAAGCTAGTGGAGGTGATGGAATTCCAGTTGAGCTATTTCAAATCCTAAAAGATGATGCTGTGAAAGTGCTGCACTCAATAAACCAGTTCAGTTCAATTCAGTTGCTCAGTTGTGTCCAACTCTTTGCAACCCCATGAATCGCAGCACGCCAGGTCTCTCTGTCCATCACCAACTCCCGGAGTTCACTCAGACTCATGTCCATAGAGTCCATGATGCCATCAAGCCATCTCATCCTCGGTCATCCCCTTCTCCTCCTGCCCCCAATCCTTCCCAGCATCAGAGTCTTTTCCAATGAGTCAACTCTTCTCATGAGGTGGCCAGAGTACTGGAGTTTCAGCTTTAGCATCATTCCTTCCAAAGAAATCCCAGGGCTGATCTCCTTCAGAATGGACTGGTTGGATCTCCTCGCAGTCCAAGGGACTCTCAAGAGTCTTCTCCAACACCACAGTTCAAAAGCATCTCAAAAGCATCAACTCTTCGGTGCTCAGCCTTCCTCACAGTCCATCTCTCACATCCATACATGACCACTGGAAAAACCATAGCCTTGACTAGACAGACCTTAGTCGGCAAAGTAATGTCTCTGCTTTTGAATATACTGTCTAGGTTGGTCATAACTTTTCTTCCAAGGAGTAAGCGTCTTTTAATTTCATGGCTGCAGTCACCATCTGCAGTGATTTTGGAGCCCCCCAAAATAAAGTCTGACACTGTTTCTACTGTTTCCCCATCAATTTCCCATGAAGTGATGGGACCAGATGCCATGATCTTTGTTTTCTGAATGTTGAGCTTTAAGCCAACTTTTTCGCTCTCCTCTTTCATTCTCATCCAGAGGCTTTTTAGTTCCTCTTCACTTTCTGCCATAAGGGTGGTGTCATCTGCATACCTGAGGTTATTGACATTTCTCCCAGCAATCTTGGTTCCAGCTTGTGTTCCTTCCAGTCTAGCGTTTCTTATGATGTACTCTGCATATAAGTTATGTCAGTTTTCATTCCAATCTCAAGGAAAGGCAATGCCAAAGAACGTTCAAGCTACCACACAATTGCACTTATTTCACATGCTAGCAACATAATGCTCAAAATCTTTCAAGCTAGGCTTCCACAGTACATGAATTGAGAACATCCAGATACTCAAGCTGGATTCAGAAAAGGCAGAGCAACCAGAGTTCACATTGCCAACATACATTGGATCATAGAAAAAGCAAGACATCCAGAAAAACATCTACTTCTTCTTCATTAACTATGCTAAAGCCTTTGACTGTGTGGATCACAACAAACTGTGGGAAATCCTGAAAGAGATGAGAATACTAGACCACCTGACCTGCCTTCTGAGAAATCTGTATGCAGGTTAAGAAATAACAGTTAAAACCAGACATGGAACAACAGACTGGTTCCAAATTGGGAAAGGAGTATGGCAAGGCTGCATATTGTCACTCTGCTTATTTAACTTCTAGGCAGAATACATCATGCAATATGCTGTGCTGGATGAAGCTCAAGCTGGAATCAAAATTGCAGGAGAAATATCAATAACCTCAGACATGCAGATAACACCACCCTAATGGCAAAAAGTGAAAAGGAACTGAAGAGCCTCTTGATAGGATGAAAGAAGAGAGTGAAAAAACTGGCTTAAAACTCAACATTCAAAAAAAACAAACAAAGATCAAAGCATCTGGTCCCATCACTTCAAGGCAAATAGGGAAAAAATGGAAACAGTGACAGACTTTATTTTCTTGGGCTCCAAAATCACTGTGGATGTAACTGAAGATACGAAATTTAAAAGACACTTGCTCCTTGGAGGAAAATCTATGACAAATCGAGACAGCATATTAAAAAGCAGAGACATTACTTTGCTGACAAAGGTCAATATAGTCAAAGCTATGGCCTTTCCAGCAGTCATGTACAGATGTGACAGTTGGACTTAAAGAAGAGCACTGAAGAATTGATGCTTTTGAACTGTGGTGCTGGAGAAGACTCTTGAGAGTCTCTTGGACTGCAAGGAGATCAAACTATCCAATCCTAAAGGAAATCAGCCCTGAATATACATTGGAAAGACTGATGCTGAAACTGAGGTTACAATACTTTGGCCACCTGATGCAAAGAACTGACTCATCAGAAAAGACTCTGATACTGGGAAAGATTGAAGGCAGGAGAAGAAGGGGACAACAGAGGATGAGATGGTTGGATGGCATCAACTGACTCGATGAACATGAGTTTGAGCAAACTCTGGGAGATGGTGAAGGACAGGGAAGCCTGGAGTGCTGCAGTCCATGGGGTTGCAAAGAGTCGGACACAACTGAACAACTGAACAACAACGTACTATTTATGAGGGCTCCACCTTGGTGACCTCTCAAAGCCCTCGTCCACTAATAGCATCACCTTTGAAGAGTAGGATTTCATCATATGAATTTGGTAGCATATACAACCACTCAGACAATAGCAACAATAGTATAATGATGGACGTATGTTATTATACATTTGTTTAAACCTATAAAATATACAAAACCAAGAATAAACCCTAAGGTAGACTATGGATTTGGGGTGATGATGATGTGCTAGTGTGGGTTCTTCTTTGATTTAAAAAAATTGTACCATTCTAGCAAGTGATGCTGACAATAAGGGAGGCCAAGTATGTCTGCATGAGTGGATATACGGGAAACTCCCAACTTTCCACTCAATTTTGTTGTAAAACTAAAATTGCCCTAAAAATTAGTCTTTTAGAAGTGTTTTTTTTTTTTTTTTTTTTTTTAAGGATTACAGTACATCACCATTTCCCCTTGCAGGAGAAACCACAGGGAGCAGGACAGAACACTTCCCCATTTGTGACATCTAGTGGCTTTGCATCTGCATGACAACTTCTTAGGCAGAGAAGGAAAATCTGGCAACAGGCCTCTGCTGGGTTTCTCCAGCTCCTGAAAAAACACCAGAGCACTCCTCTCTCCCCACAAGAGTTCAGCAGTGTTCCAGTCTAAGAGCCAAGTGGATTAAAATATAAGGCATCTGTCTGTATGCAGAGTATTCATCTGGATTCAGGAAAGCACAAAAAAATAAACTGCTCCAAAGGCTAAAAGTGATAATGATAGGGAAGAACTGAAAAGCTAATTCCCATCCTCAGGCTATTCCTTAGCATCAGAAAGACAAATAAAGAGCTGGCCAGCCTCTAGAGCAGCATCTTGTTTCATAGTGAGAGGTCACTCTCAGAATGAATTTTCAGGCTCAAGAGCTGGTGTCTTCATGGACGCTGGTTGCTCAGGAAAAAACTCAGACATCGATCCACTCTTACATCATTTCTGTGACAATGGTGGGTTGGCTAATTGGAATCTTGTGTTTTCAGTAAATGAAGGTATTATGACTTCGCATATATTATCTTACTAAATTTAATCCTTACAACAACTCCAGAAGGTAGGTCTTTTAATTCCCTATTTTGGTAAGTGAGAGTACAAGGGCTCAGAGAGGCTAAATAAAACTTGCCCTATTTACAGTTAGAAGGTAACATTGTTGGCATCTGATTTCTTGTCTTTTTGGCTTCAGAAGTACATTTTTCTTCCATATCACATTCATCCAGATAACAGCTTTGATAAACCAACTAATGTTCTTTGTTTTTCCACTGCTATTTTCCGCTTTCCTTGCCCTCCTCCTCCTTGACCCCTGTAGCAAATATTCTGGCTTCATTGCTTCAGGACAAGGATGTAGCCAAACAGAAAGCTGAAACAGCCAGCAAATATTTGGGCTTTTGTATCCCAAAAGTCTAGTAAGGAAGTTAGGGAATCAAGGCAGAAATAAAGAATACAGCAAGAGTGCTGAGAAATGAAGTGGAGGGAAGTGGCTGTAATTATTTTTCCATGACTGCAGAGCTGGGGTAAAGATGGAAGAAAAGACACAGGTGGGTCTTGGAAAGTGAAGCCTAAAGGCCTTTCTCCCTGCAAAGCCATCATAACAAAGCACCCACTGCAGAAATGTCCAGAAGACCCTAACCTGGTGTACACAAGAAAAAAGTGTCTGTCTGAAACTGCTATGCCTTGCTGCTGCAGTCATCAGAGTTGCAGAGGCCATGGGCACAGAAGCAAATCATGTTCCCAGACAACTGGGTTGGGCAGATGAACCCAAGTTATAGTTTAGGCTCAGCCCTGGGAGGTGGCAGGAACCTAAACTGACTGCGTTTAAGTGTTTACCCCCTGGAAGAACTGAAGGACAAAATAGATGTCATGTTGAATTACAGAAAAATAAAATTATATTTAATAGCCACCTTGTATTAGTTTCCTAGGACTGCCATAACGAGTTACCACAAAGTGGGTGGCTTGAAATAACAGAAATTTGATCTCTGTGTTCTGGAGGCTAGAAGCACAAAATGAAGGCAGCTACAGACCTATCCTCCCCACAAAGATTCTAGAGGAGACTCCTCCATTGCCTTTTCCCAAGTTCCAGTGCCTGCCAGCAGGTCCTGGCAATCCTTTATCAAACCAGTCTCCACCTCCATCTTCATGTGACCTATTCTTGGTATGTGTCTGTGTGTGTCCTCTCTTTTTATAAGGACATCAGCTATTGGATTCAGGATCCATACTAATCAATAGGACCTTATCTTAAATTGACTTCCCTGGTGGCTCAGACAGTAAAGCGTCTGCCTACAATGCAGGAGACCGGGGTTTGATCCCTGCGTAGGAAAGATTCTCTGGAGAAGGAAATGGCAACCCACTCCAGTACTCTTGCCTGGAAAATCTTATTTGATTACATCTGAAAAGACCCTATTGCCAAACATGTTTATATTCACAGATCCAAGGTCCCCTCTCTTTGAGGAGATGCAATTTAGCCCACTGTACACCTGAATCTGTGGTCTGGGATTGATACCTGCTACTCAGATAAGTTTGGTGTGGAGGGGGTGACACTATGCAGGGCTGAGAGCATCCACGTCAGGAAGGCTGGCCCTAGTCCAGGGTTAAGGTGGCATGAGGCCTTGAGCAAGGCAATTAGCCACTAATGGTCTTGATTTCTCCATCTTGATGGTGGCTGAGATAGAGTCTCTGATCCTTTCCAGTGCTGACATGTCATGATTCTGCTGAGCCTGAATGGAGGAATGGATGAAGCCTTTCCCCACCCTCAGCTCACACAAGACTGCTGCTCTGAGAACACCACCCTGGTGATGCTTCCCTCCTTGCTGGGCTGTTCCTCTTACCATCAGGGTCACAAAAGTATTAGATGACAAATAGACATGTTGTCTCCTGAAGGCTGCTGTAAGGACAATCTGGATTCTCAACAACAAACAATTGTATTGACAAGGGATTCAGTTTTGAAGTGCTAATACTACAGTGAGAACTGCTTTGTGCAGGGTCAAGCTACATGGCTGCCAAGGGAAATCAAGACTCAGTTCAGAGAAAAAAATGTCAGAGAGGCAACACAAGGCTTTGAGTCTACATGATTTTTGTTAAAACTACAAAGCCATCCTAGAAAGAAAGCAATGACAGAGAAGAGCCAAAGCTAGGGAACAAAAGGCCCATCCAGACTCCTACTATTCATCTCTGGAGAGAACTAGTGAGCTGCTGAAGCGGCTGGGCCCCAGCCTGCACCAGGAGGGAAGGACATGCTCACTCGGACACGGAGACCATATCACGGGCTCCTCTCACGAACAAGACAGTTGGCAGAGGCAGAGGCCTGGCTGCAACTGGGCTTGCTTTTAAATCCTTGAAAGCTTGGTAAGTAAGAAACAAGCAGCCACTGGGAAAGACTGAAGAGCGAGGCTCGGGATCTCAGAGAGGTGGTTAGAGCTCTGTGCTCTGGAAATGGACAGGCTGCCTATGGCACAGTTACTCGGAGTGAGACTTCCTGTAAGTTACTACCTTTTCTAAGCCTTAGATGAAATGAAGGTGATAATTTTAGCAGGTATCTTGAGGTAGTTGTGAGAATTAAATGAGATGATTAGGTCAAGTGCTTCAGGGAGTATTTGGCACAAGAAAAGGATCATGTTACAGTAAATGACACTAAAAATTAAGTAGCACTAAGGCCACACAGCTAAGCAATGACACCTCTGAGGTAAAAATCCAAGGTTCCTGACTCCTTAGTTCTTTCCCAAAACAAGAGAAACCAAAAAGGACAAGCTAGGAATACTTTATTTCCTTAACAAATGGTCATTCTGTTTGTCCTGGGCCAAGCACTGTTTTAGGCACTTTATAAATACTAAATCACTTAAGCTTCATAGCAACCTATGAGGCAGGCACTAATATCACCATTCATCCATGAGGAAAATGAAGATAGAGCAGGTCAGTGACATTTCCAAGGTCACTCAGGTCAATGGTACTGTGCTGTGACTAGAGTTTCTGAAGAAACTATATAAAATATGAGTAGAATTTTACTTAGACTATTTCTCATTAGTTAAAACATATTCTTCCTAATAAGTATTTTAACTTTTAAGACATTTACTAGACTAGATGGCATGTATACATCTAAAATCCCCAATTATCCATGACTAAAAGAAGCCTAAAATTTTAGCCTGTGCAATATAGATTGATAGCTCATCTAGCTAGCAGCAGTTTCACAAATTGCAAAAACAATTCTATGCGATGGTGACTATTTTCCGTTAAGACAAGCCTTATAGAATCTACAGAAAATTAGCCTCCAAATTCTAAAGTTTCCAAGAAATTATTTAACAACTAACCATTAAATGTGCTAAATGTCTTATAAAAGCATGGGGAACACAGATTAAACTTTATTTGATGACTTTGGTCTTGCCTATCAATATCTGTATCTGTCCTGTGTTGTACAGTGAGATTACAGGGTTTGAAGCCCCTATACCCTTGCATTGTTGTTGTTGCTGTTGCTGTTTAGTGGTTAAGCTGTATCCAACTCTTTTGCCATCCCATGGGCTATAGCCCCGGAGAAGGCAATGGCACCCCACTCCAGTACTCTTGCCTGGAAAATCCCATGGACGGAGGAGCCTGGTAGGCTGCAGTCCATGGGATCGTGAAGAGTCGGACACGACTGAGCGACTTCCCTTTCACTTTTCACTTTTCACTTTCATGCATTGGAGAAGGAAATGGCAACCCACTCCAGTATTCTTGCCTGGAGAGTCCCAGGGATGGGGGAGCCTGGTGGGCTGCCGTCTATGGGGTCGCACAGAGTCAGACACAACTGAAGTGACTTAGCAGCAGCAGTAGCAGGGCTATAGCCCATTTTCTGTTCATGGGATTTCCCAGGCAAGAATGCTGGAGTGAGCTTCCATTTCCTTCTGCAGGGGATCTTCTTGACCCAGGGATGGAACCACCTCTTGGGTCCATCTTGCTTGGCAGGTGGATTCTTTACCACTGAATCAGCTGGGAAATCCATACCTTCACATGCTCTATAATTAAAAAAAAAAAAGACTCCAATGGCTCCAGAACAATGCACTTGGCCCAGGACAAAGCAATGTAAGGTCATTAGCCAGCAAAGAGATGGATTCTTATCATGCTCAAAGTGTGATCGAAAGGTGAGCTACTGATACCTGGTGGATTAAAATGAAAAGCGTTATTCCCAAGTGGCTGGCAAGAGTTACAGGGGAGAGGTGTGAAGTCTGCCCTGTGCTGAGAGGAAAAACTTGGAAAGAAGAGAGAGATCAGCATACAGCACAAAACTAGTTCCATTTTAGACCTACAAAATCTGGCAATCCCTGTGAGGCATCCAAGTGGACCTATCAAGTAGGCCATTAGTCCTAAGTTGTGAAACTTAGAAGTGGGGCCTGGGGTGGAAATATGAATTTTAAGTTTCCAGCATACCATGCCAATCATCAGATTTGAATGAATTCACCTACACAAGGGCTTCCCGGGTGGCTCAGCTGGGAAAGAATTCGCCTGCAATGTGGGAGACCTGGGTTCGATTCCTAGGTTGGGAAGATCCCCTGGAGAAGGGAAAGGCTACCCACTCCAGTATTCTGGCCTGGAGAATTCCATGGACTCTATAGTCCATGGGGTTGCAAAGAATTGGACAGGACTGAGCGACTTTCACTTTACTTTCTTTCACTTCACGTAAGGGATGTAAAGTGAGGAGAAAAAAGCTCCTAAGACTCATGCTATCAGAGGGCCTGGGGAACTCCAACAACTAAAGGCTGAGTAATGGAGAATTAAGTCAGTAAAGGAGACTGAGAAAAAAATGACTATAGAAATAGAAGAGACACCAAGAATGTATGGTATAAAAGCCAAAAACAGAAAGTAGTCAACTGTTTCAAGTGCTATTAAGAGATGGTATAGGATATGCATTTGAACTGTGGTGTTGGAGAAGACTCTTGAGGGTCCCTTGGACTGCAAGGAGATCCAACATTCCATTCTGAAAGAGATCAGCCCTGGGATTTCTTTGGAAGGAATGATGCTGAAGCTGAAATTCCAGTACTTTGGCCACCTCATGTGAAGAGTTGACTCATTGGAAAAGACTCTGATGCTGGGAGGGATTGGGGGCAGGAGGAAAAGGGGATGAGAGGCTGAGATGGCTGGATGGCATCACTGACTTGACGGATGTGAGTCTGAGTGAACTCTGGGAGTTTGTAATGGACAGGGAGGCCTGGCGTGCTGCGATTCATGGGGTTGCAAAGAGTCAGACATGACTGAGTGACTGAACTGAACTGAACTGAAGGCCTAAAAAGAATCCACTGGAGTAGTGCTGTGGATGTCATTGGTGACTCTAGCAAGAACAGTTTCAGTGAAACAATGGGATGGAAATTATACTATATGAAGTTGAAGCATAAAGGTGACCCCATTCTGGCATGGCAGAATATTTTGTAATGGATTAATGCTATGGCTGAGACTATTACAAGAACTTGATAAAATATACCAAACAACTGCTTGACACTGAAAAACCATAATACAGGCCCTGTAATTCTTGAGAGAAGGAAGCATAGAACGTGAGTTCATAGAGCCCTTAGCTTTTCATCTGAGATAGTTTTCCACATTCAAGCATGGGAAAATAGGGCTTGAGTAGAAAGTGACTGTCTCACAAGAGCAGGGCACACCAGAAGCAGATTTATGAGTGGGAAAAATTCAGAAAAGGAGCCCTGAGAAAACGGTGTATATATCCCTGTACATTGTTGGACAATGCCTAAGCTGCACATGGGTGGGAAAGAACGCTACAAACTCAGATGAAAACAGCACCTTGAATGCCAAAAAGCTGATCACATATTTCAGCAGCATGATGTATTAAGAAAACAGAGGTTAGAGTTTACACCATACCAAAGAGAAGATGCATTAGTAAACAAAATTTTAGTGAAGACCTCAGATGGGGAAATCAGTGAGAAATCAGGTCTGACAAATAGGGTCAAGTAAAGTAAAAATTTAACAATCTAATCATACTTTGGGCTTCCCTGATAACTCAGCTGGTAAAGAATCTGTCTTCACTGCAGGAAACCCCAGTTCAATTTCTGGATTGGGAAGACCCATTAGAGAAGGGATAGGGTACCCTCTCCAGTATTCTTGGGCTTCCCTCATGGCTCAGCTGATAAAGAATCCACCTGTAATGCAGGAGACCTGGGTTCGATCCCTGAGTTGGAAAGATCCCCTGGAGAAGGGAAAGGCTATGCACTCCAGTATTCTGGCCTAGAGAATTCCATGGACTGTATAGTCCATGGATTGCAAAGTTGGACACAACTAAGCGACTTTCACTTTTAATCATACTTCAGCAGGACTGATCTCAAAATAAATAAAGGGTTGTCTTTGAAAGTGTCAATTACATATTGGTACTTGCCAAGGCTATTTGCCATCTGCTTCTGTAGATTGAATCCTGTGCTGCGGCAGTTGGTGACCTTGAACACACCCTGAAGAGAATCCAAGGTAGAAAATGAGACACTTTGTGTTCCAGGAAAACTGGTGGAAAGGTCTTTAGATAGATATTTTTCAGAAACTGACTTCATGATCCCAATCTTTCAGCTCCTTGTAACTAGCAGAAAACCTTTCGTAGGATAAGTTCTTCATTTGCATGGACTCCCCCTTCACCACAATCACATATATATTGATGCTTTTACTAACTCTAAGGTGGTGTCTCCTGGGCCACAGGCTTCATTTTGCCTTAAATAAAACTTATCTCACAACCCTCGTGTTGTGCATTTCTTTTAGTCAACAAAAGAAATCAACAGATCATCTATAGTTCATTTGGGGTTTATCTTCAGTATGTAAACTTATGAGGCATGTTAACAGATAGGACACAGTAGGTTTGCTAAAGCTAAGAAGAAGGGAAAAAAAGATGCACATGTGGTTCAGATATTACAGGATAAAGTAGAAAAGGATGAAAGTTTTTAAAAAAGTGTAATTCATTAAAATATCAAATGGACATTTTAGAATGTAAAAATATAATATTTGAAATTAAGAAATCATTAGATTAGATTTCCAGCAGACTGAACACAGTACAAGACAGATTGGCAAGCTAGAAGATGAGTGAATAAGAATAAGCAAAAGAACAATCATAGTAAAAAATAGAGAGAGAGGAAACAAAACAGATAAGAGACAGGTAACTCCTCTGTCAACAGGATTCTCTAGACAAGAATATTGGAGTAGGTTACCATTCCCTCCTCTGGGGGATCTTTCTGACCCAGGGAGCAAACCCACCCACATCTCCTATGGCTCTTGCATTGCAGCCCCATCTCCACCCCCGACAAGGCATGATCAGGGGCTTCCCTGGTGGCTCAGTGGTAAAGAATCCACCTTCAGTGCAAGAGATGCTGGATTGGGAAGATCCCCTGGAGGAGGGCATGGCAACTGTATTCTTGCCTGGAGAATCCCATGGACAGAGGGTTGGTGGGCTACAGTCCATGGGGTCACAAAGAATTGGACACTCCTGAAGTGACAGAGCATGCATGTATGCACAAGGCATGATCAGATGTATAAATCTGTAAAGCTGGAGTACTGGACAGAGAAAAGTGAGAGAATGGGACAGAACCAGTATTCAGAGAGATAATGGTCTATTCAACAATGCTTCTTCCTTATTTTTCAAATCATTATTACATTCTAAAATGGAGATTTTTTTCTCAAAGTCTAATATCTGGTAAACATTCTCTTGTATTTTTTAATGCCTGCTGTCTTAGTCAGGTTGGGCTGACTAAAATGCCATAGACCAGGTGACTTAAACAGTAAGCATTTTTTTTCTTACAGTTCTGGAGGCTGGGAAGTCCAAGATCAAGGTTTCTGCAAATCTGATTCAGTTTCTACTGAGGATACTTTTCCTGGTTTGCAGATGGCTGCCTTCCTGCTACATTGTCACCTGATGGACAGAAAGCAAGCTCTGGTCTCTCTTCCCCTTCATATAAGGACACAGGCTGACTAAAATGCCATAGACCAGGTGACTTAAACAGTAAGCATTTTTTTTCTTACAGTTCTGGAGGCTGGGAAGTCCAAGATCAAGGTTTCTGCAAATCTGATTCAGTTTCTACTGAGGATACTTTTCCTGGTTTGCAGATGGCTGCCTTCCTGCTACATTGTCACCTGATGGACAGAAAGCAAGCTCTGGTCTCTCTTCCTCTTCATATAAGGACACTAATCCCATCATAGGGCCCCACTCTCATAACCTTACCTAAAACTAATTATCTACAAAAAGCCCACACCTCCAGATACCATCACGCTGGGAGTTTGGGCATCACCTATGAATATTTTTTTGTATGCGGTGTGAGGAAGGGATACAAACATTCACTCAATTACCCCTGCTATGTACACTGGGTAAGTAGAAGAGCTGAGCTTGGACAGGTCTGTCTGATTCCAGATGATTTTAATGACTGTTCTTTCTCCTGCATCATGTTGCATCCCCCTTCACCTAATGGGCTTTGCCCCAAAACTAATAAATTCTCTGTGCCCTATCATAAGGAAAAGCAAACTATAGCCTGTGGCCCATAGCTAGCCTACCACTTGGTTTTGTAAATGAATTTTTTATGGAACCTAGCTGTGCATATTCATTTATCCATTATCTATTCTTGCTTTAGCACCACCATGGCAGAACTGAGTATGTGCAACAGACACCATAAATCCAGCAAAGCCAAAAGTATCTACCTTTGTCTATTTACAGAAAAAAAGTTTGCTGATCCATGTCCTAGCTCATTGCAAAAAGAAATTTGATTACTGTAATTTAAGAAGCTCTCATTGCCATTAACTTCTTCAACAGGTTAAGTACTAGGGATTTATCACTTCTTAATATGAAGTGATGATGCTGATGCTCTGGGAGAGAAGATAGTTGTTGGTGCTTGGGATCAGTAGTAGTACAGCTTCAGCCATTAATGAGCAATGTACATAATTAATTTAGATCTATAGAACAAAGTTGGTCTCTTGGGATAGAATCTTTTAAGAATGGGGAGGTGAGTAGACTCACAGTGGATCTCCCTCCTCAGAGTACGAAGGAGAAAAGGTCTAGCCCTCATTATCTCTCTGATCTCTCTCCCAAGTTTCCTCCTCCTTGCTTATTCTACTCTATGCACACAGATCTTTTTGCTCTTTCCTACTGATTTCAAGTAATCTCCCATCTTAGAGCTTTAGTACTGACCACCCACTCTGCTTAGAACACTGTTTTTTCTGATATCATTTCAGCTAAGGACGTCATCTCCTCCAAGTTTTTGATCAAATATTGCTGTTTGCATGAGACTACTCAGATATCAGTGACAATGCATCCAGCTGGATTGCCCCCATTCTGCTCACTATTATTTTCCCCAAAGTTGTTTCCACTTTCTCTACTTTGTATTCAGTTATGTTTATTTTTATGGTGTGTCTATCCCCCAATAGGATCTAAACTCTTAAGAGAGCAGGAATTATGGGGATTTTTGTTTTTAACTGATGTTTTGAAAATAATAATATCTAGAAGACTGATACAAACACAATTCCTGCATATCATATATTTATGCATTTCTTGAATAAAAGTGTGTAATTCACATTTTGTTCTGGTATCATGGAAATATTTTTAGGTCAATTTGGATTTATCAGTTGGGGAATGGTCCATATGTAAGTTTGACTGAGAAAATCATTTTTCCCTTCCTTCCCTGTGATAACTGTCCCTCTCTTTCCTACCCAGCCAATTGCAAGTGTCTCCAAGAGATTTCTGATAAGTGAGATTTTCACAAGTCTTCTAAACTCATTAACCAAAATACTTCAGTAAGGCTTTTAATCCAAGTCAAAAGCTAGAACCTAAAAGCTAGACACTGATTTCAAGCCATTAGGGTTAACCTAGTAACATGGAATACTAATGTTCAACACTATATTTACACCTTAAACTCAAATTACATTACTAAAAAATTCACTAGTTAATATCCCTTATTCATGCTAGAATTGATTTTTCAGTCTACATTGCTTTCCCCTCCTCCACTCCTTCCAGGGTATCATTAGGTTCTTCATGCCTTATTTCTCTAAGTATAATAAAAAATACATTAGGAGTATTCATATACAACTTCCTGGCTTCAGACCAGGTCTGAATGCAGAAATTGGCATCATATAGCAGAACAATTACCAACAGCAAAGTCTTTTTCAGAGTTCTTTATATGTTTCCCTTTCACTACACAAAGGATTAAATAACATAGAATTTTCTATGCTGTAATAAAATCACCCATTTTCAGCCTTTTAACTGATAGAGAAAATTTGTTTTGTTCAAAATGAAAATAGAAATGATAAGTTCTAGTAGATTAATTCATATCTAATTATCACTTTTCAGTCTGTAGAAACACAATTCCAGGATATTTAAGTTGAAACAGTTTGCCTAGAAATTGATGTAATAGAAGCTTGATTTTCTATAGAAAATATTTCTATTGTTTTGAACCATATTCCAAATTTCTAAGTATAGATCTATTGAATAAATATACACATCTATTCAATTTTATCATTTAAATATATCTCCAAGATGGGGAGAGGGTAACTCTTCTTGCAATAAACATCTTGTGTTGACTCAGGACAACTAAATTCTTGCAGATATTAACTTAGCTATTCTCTTTTCTAGCATTCAGATTTAAAACAATTTATCTGGTTTAGTAATAAATAAGCAAGAATTGTTCAAAGCACCATGTAGGGTTCAGTCACATCTTGGATTATAGGTCTCCCAGAAATATCTCCTCTGGGATCTGCCCTGATTCTTCAACCAACCAGATATGATATAAAAGAGATGGGCCCTGGGGAAAAACTCAGGAAATGCTATTACACCCTTCTAAATATGTATTCATAGAATTTCTATTATCATGCATGGTGTCCCAAGATGGCAGCACAGTGACTTAGATATTCAGAACCTGGAGACAAATGGAAAAAGGACACAATGATCTGCATGAATTGCCTTTATTTAAGATGCTCTGCACTTGTAAAAGTCCATACAAAATACAAATGTTTGGAGTCATAAAAATCATACATGTGCAATTAGTTCCCATCAAGATAAAGAAATGGGGACCAGACTTATTTATTTTGTCTTCAACAACAATATATATATATATATATATATATATATATATATAAACAATTATTTCAGATATTGAACAACAGCACAAGACTGCAACCCCTGATAAAGGAAAAACAGTTGAGGCAACTAAAAAAATGCTGTTCCATCTGACTACCTGACAGGTGGAAATAATTCACATCCTCAATTATTATTCTTTCATTTATCAGAATATGGAAAAGCATCCACTCATTCAACATATAGGTACTTATAGTTATAAACACTGAGAGCTAGGAATGGAGACAAGCAAGAAACAAGTAAACAATGAAATAAGTAATGAGATTTCAGCTGAAAAAGTGCAAAGTAAAAAAATTAAAAAGAAAACATTTTACAGGGATCAAGGACAATGCACACGCGTGTGCAATGAGTGCTGTCAGTCGTGTCCAACTCTTTGTGACCTCATGGACTGCAGCTCTCCTGGCTCCTCTGTCCTTGCAGTTTTCCAGGCAAGAAAACTAGAGTGGGTTGCCATTTTCTACTGCAGGGTATTTTCAGACTCAGTGATGGAACCTGTCTCCTGCATCTCCTGCACTGGCAGGCAGATTCTTTACCACTGCACAACCTGGGAAGCCCAAGTATGTGCCTGTGTAAGTGCAATAATTTTAAAAGTCATTTTTAAGAAGACATTTGAGCAGAGACCTGAAAAATGAGGTGTGGAAAGCTAGAAAATGAACATTCTAGATACTACGGGAAACATGACATGAATGCCATAAGAATGAGAATAAGACAGAAAACAGAGTGAGTGAAGGGAACCTAATATGAAAATGAGCCTAGGATGACAGGAAAGGGCCAGAGCAGGGAGGGCTGAGAAAATGGAAAAAATTTTGCATTTTATTCTCAGTGAGTTCACTCTAAACCTAGGAAAGTTGAGCAGGTGAGCAACATGATTCAGTTCAGCTCCA